>PISX010002567.1:108079-157118 GCA_004024625.1 Mellivora capensis | reverse complement strand
CTGCCATTGACAATCGGTTGACACCAGGCCTGCTTCTTCATGTCTTTCCCACCTCTCTCCCAGCAGAGAATCCTGGGGTGTGCCTTCTCACCTGAGACATGGCTTCGTCCTGATCTAGATGTGTCCAGGTGTGTGAGCGCCCCTCCACCCTCAGAATTTTCCTCCAGGCGCCCCCACAGAGCCCTATGGAGCAGGGCCACTTAGCAAGTTCTCCGCAAAGCCTTCTTTCGGGGCATTCCCACCCCATCCTGGCATAGCACAGCTCCCCCGTTCCCCCAACCATCCACTCGCCAAGTCCAGAGGCACCAGGTAGGACAATGAGTGGACTTGTCACGGTGCCTTCCTGACCTCATGGAGCATCCAGTATAGGAGGGAGATGGGCCACCGCAGATTCACTACAAATGAGGTAGAGTTGGGGCGCCTGGGTGGCTCAGTGGGTTAAGCCTCTGCTTTCGGCTCAGGTCATGATCCCAGGGTCCTAGGATCTAGCACTGCATCGGGCTGTCTGCTCAGCAGGGAGTCTGCTTCCCCCTCTCTCTGCCTACTGCTCTGCCTGCTTGTGATTTCTCTATCAAACAAATAAATAAAATCTTTAAAAAAAAAAATGAAGTAGGGTTGTGTGGCATGGGGGCAAGGGCCAGAGCAAGCCTTCCGACCTCCTGTGCCCCAGAGTCCCCACCTGGTTTAGTCTGATGTAGCAGTTGACAAGGTCCTTCTAGCTCTGATGTCCCCATTTCTTGTAGACTGGTACAGAGAATGCTAGTGAGTTCTCAGAAATGGTTTACCTTCTCTGTGTTTCGGTTTCTCCTCTATGCAGAATGTGGGCTTGGAGAGGCCGGATGGTGTGAAGCCAGGCAGGGGACGTGCTAGTCCAGGCCAGCTCAGCCATTCCTAACAAACCCACGGCCACACGGGCAGTCCTGAGAGTACAGTGACTTCAATCTTCCCACTTGGACCTGGGCGTGAGTCCTGTCTTTACCGTACATTCTGCCTGGGTCCCAACAGTCATGGCCCAGAGTGGGAGGAGTCTGAGGGCTCTTCCTGCTCTGAGGGTCTTTGGGTTGGGGGAGCCATGAATCTACAGTGTAGTCCCAGGAGAGCAGCAAGACCCTGGTGGGGTGGGGTCCAAGGTTGGGGGTGGGGGCGCCTAGGCAGGGGGGGTCTAGACTCAGGCTCAGTTCAGACCAGGGAAACTACAGAAGGAATGAGACTTGCTGGGAGTTTAGAATTGGTTACACTCAGACAGGGAGGCTGTCTGCAGCTTCCTGGCCCTTAGGCTCTGCGCTCAACCCTTCAGTAGAGGATCTCAGGAAGGTTAGGAGCTTCTTTCTTTTCTTTTCTTTAGTTTAATTTATTTATTGACAGAGAGCACGCACACACACACAAGCAGGGGGAGCATGAGGAGAGGGAGAAGCAGGCTCTCCACTGAGCAGGGCGCCTGATGCGGGGCTCGGTCCCAGGACCCTGGGATCATGACCTGAGCTGAAGGCAGATGCTTCACCAACAGGGCCACCCAGATGCCCAAGCTTAGGAGCCCCTTGTACTTGACTGTATTGTCCAAAGAGAGGTACAACAATATACAGCTCATCCCAATCATTCTTTTTAGAGTGTGGCATTGACGCTCTTCCCGTTGAGGGACGGGATCTATATCCCCTCCTCCCTTTGAACCTCAGTAGGCCTTTGTGACTGCCTCCACCAACAGACAGTGGCAAAAGTGATGCTGTGACTTCCAAGGCTAGCTCATAAAAAGCTCTTCAGGAGTGCCTCTGTGGCTCAGTGGGTTAAGTCTCTGTGATGTCTTCGGCTCAGGTCATGATCTCAGGGTCCTGGGATAGAGCCCTGCATCAGGCTCTCTGCTCAGCAGGGAGCCTGCTACCCTTCCTCTCTCTCTGCCTCTGTTTACTTGTGATCTCTGTCTGTCAAATAAATAAATAAAATCTTAAGGAAAAAAAAAAGCCCTTCAGCGCTCTCTCGTGTACTCACGAGCTCTCTCTTAATCCACTCACCTTGGAACCCAGACACCATGTTGGGAGGAAACCCAGCCCTCCTGGAGAGGTTGGTGAAGGTGTTCCAGCCAACAACGGCAGTTCTGGTCCCAGCTAACCCCCAGACATGTGAGAGAGCGGACCTTCAGAGGATTCAGCCCCCAGCCTTGGCACTGTCCCAGCGGATGCCAAGTAGAGCAGAAATGAGCTGTCCCAAACTGCAAAATAAATATTGTTGTTCTAAGCCGCTAGGTATTGGGGTAGTTTGTTACGCAGCAGTGGATAACTGGAATGCTTGTCCAAGGTCACACAGCTTGGAAGTGGCAGAGCTGAGAACGATTAGAACCCAGGGTCATCCAGTTTCAGAGTCTGTTGTGCTGTGCTAATGGGCAATGTTCAGCTCAGACACACAGTGTATGCTGCATGAAGCTCTACCCAAGAAGGAATGAAGCATCAAATGATTGTAAGAATTAGATATCAGATTCTAAGAAATGATGCCGGTGACCCAGTGGAAAAGCAGTTTATTTTCTCCCATTCAAGCCATTAAATTGACCAACATGGTGAAAACAGAAGGAAGACTAAATCCAGGAAGGCTTCAAAGAGGAGGTGATTTTTTTTAAACTAAAGATTTTTTCTTTTCATTGTACAAATCATGGTAGAAACAAACCACTGGCTGTGGGAAAATTAGAGGAATTAGTAGGGAAATCTGCTTTAAATATAATATAGTCAGGGAGGCCTCACTGAGTAGGTGGGGAGCCAGGGTGGTGGGGACAGAAGCCAAAGGGAGTGGCCTGACAAGTGAACAGGACATAGAGGTGGAGTGCAGGAAGAAGAGAAATGGAACATTTGGGGGAGGGGACTGTCACATGGAGAGAGAGAGAGCAGAGGGACAGACGGATAGAGGGATGGGATCTTGGCTTTTGAAAGGAGCAGGGCCCTTACCTCCATTGTCCTGGAGAAAGGATGGAAGACTTGAATGAGATGCAGGGGCTTCTGTCAGGTGGGTGAGGGGGTGACAGACGATGGCTTCTGTTTTCTCAGTGGAGAATAAAGTCACCCTGTGAGAGTGAGGAAACCAAGAAGCACAAAGACCTCAGTTCTCAGAGAACAGAAGCCAGATTTCCCAGGACGTGTGAGGAGGTGAAGCCAGTCCGCCCAGCAAGCATGGAGTATTTTCTAGAAAGGACTCTAGCCAAGTGTACTTCCCATAGCTGAAACCGTGCAGCACATAGGATTTTATGTCCTGCCTCTTCCCACTCACCAGAGTGGCAGAGGCATTTCCCCGTTCATTTATAAACTCTTTGCAAACATCACTTTTAATACTTAAAAATAGGGGCACCTGGGTGGCTCTGTGGGTTAAAGCCTCTGCCTTCAGCTCAGGTCATGATCTCAGGGTCCTGGGATCGAGCCCTGCGTTGGGCTCTCTGCTCAGCGGGGGGCCTGCTTCCCCCTCTCTCTCTGCCTGCCTCTCTGCCTACTTGTGGTCTCTGTCAAATAAATAAAATCTTAAAAAAAAAAACAACTTAGAAATAATCCACAGAGTGGATGTTCCAAGGGTCACTTAACCTTTCCCCCTTTTATTGGACATTCAGACTGTTTCCCGGCAATAACACTGGCGTTCTGAGAGAGGCGGCGTGTGGTCTGGAGAAGAAAGGAGAACGCAAGCTCCAAGGCAGGGCTGGGATGTCTGGCACTCTGGCGCCTAGGATCCCATCGTGGGAGCTTTTGGGGGCCTACTATTGGCAATGGGTGGTCCTGACAGGTCACATTCTGGATTTTCCTGGACACGAGGACAAAGAATGGGACAGCAAGGCAGATCTCACTGGCTTCTCAAAGGGCCCAGTGGGTCAGGTATTAAGCCTAGGGGAAATAAGGTGGGGAGAAGGGCTGGGAGGGCTCAGAGAGCCAAACGTGTGACCCCGGACCATTTACAGTTTAAACACATAGTGCAACAGCCGTGTTTGGGGTGGCAACAGGGCCCTTCACTTGCCTGTTTTCCCCATAATACAAGTCTTTTCTGCATCCCACCCTTCCTGGAGGAGGCATTGCTCCAAGAGACCTGGCCTTGGGCAGCCTATGTAGGGACTCAGGTCCTCAACCCAAAGCCCAGCAGAAGAGAACCCTCTCAGCTGTGTGAGAATGAGGTGGGCCTCCTGAGACAAGGGGCTCACCCACCCAGCAGAGGCCAGGAGACTGCTGGTGGACATATTCTCCAGGGGATACTGCTTGTTCTGGGATTAGCTGAAGCCTCTTCCAACTTGAGTTTCTGTGGTTTGACAACCAGCACTCACGGACTCCTACCATGAGCCAGGGACAGAAAAAGAATCCCTGTGGGCAAAGCACCTACTGTGTGCCAAACACTGGGCTTCCTGTGAATGATCTCATGTACTGTCACAATAGGCCAGTGAGGAAGGAATCCTCACTCCATCAGAGAGAGGGGAAACAAGCAGGACAGAGCAGGACCGCTCTCTGCCTCCCAGCCCTGGACTTCCCCCACCCCCCCCACCCCACGGCATCGGGGCGGGGTGATCAACAGAGAGTCCCATAGCATTGCCCTTTCCTGTAGCATTTGCACCTGATAAAGCAAAGCTCCTCATGGTAGGCTTCAGGCGCTGGGTGGCAGCTGACAGCTATGATGTCAGTGTCCTCCATCCCTTTGGACTGCTGAGGGCAGAGCTGGAGGGCAGAGGGTGACAAGGTCTTGTTTGTGTGTGTTTATGGGATTTGAGTTTCTGATGGACGATAATCACTGCCAGGCTTCCCGCCAGGCTTCCCGACAGGAACGGGAGTGGGCACAAGGCCAGGGCTGGCCACCCTCGAGGCAGGTATAAGAGCCAGGGAGGAGGGCCTGGAGCCTGGCTGGGGCAGAGGGACTAGCTGCGGCTGCTGGGGGGTGGGGAGCACCAGGATGCAGAACTAAAGCTGCTTCGGACAGACTGCCGGGTGGAAGAGTTCGTTCTGGAAGTGGCCCTGTCTCTCGGGGAGATGTGCTAAGGAAATCCTCAGGCTGGACAGGCTGGGAGATTGCCAGAAGCCAAGGCTTTGCAGGGTAAGTACATTTTCCCACAGTTCCTGCCTTTTCCTTGCCCGCTGAGCTACTTCTTCCCCCCATTAATGACCACGTGAGCATCTGTCCCAGAAGAGCCCAGGTGGAGACTGAGTGGCCATGTGTCAGGAATTTGTGCCCTGGATTTCTCAGAGGCGGTGTGGGGGGGATAGCGGTAAGCACTGTCATTTACCCGCTGCTCACCAAACACCAGGCGCTCTGGGTTATCTCACTGAATTGCTAACAGAAGGACGGAGGCTGGGTCCAGCATCCTAGCTCTTCAGACATTATCTTTTTTTTTTTAAGGTTTATTTATTTCTTTATTTGAGAGAGAGGGAGTTCACGCATGCATGAGTGGGGGAAGGGGGTAGAAGGAGAGAATCTTTAAGCAGACTCCCCACTGAGCAGGGTTCCATCCATGAGATCATGACCCCAGCTGAAACCAAGAGCTGGATGCCTAACTGACTGAGCTACCCAGGCACCCCGGGCATTATTTTCTTTTACTCTTACAACAGCCCTATGAGGTGGTTATTAGTATTTTACGGAAGAGAAAAGTGAAGCCCAGAGATGTTAAGTAACTTGCCCAAGGTCACATAATAAAAGAGTAGCAAAACCAGGATTTGAACTCCCTGACTCCAGAGACTGCACTCGCCACCACCGTGTTATACTAGTGGGGCTATGGTATGTCTCTTCCACTTTCTGAGTGGTCATTTCCTTATCTGTAATTTAAGGGTATAAAATTTGATGAGCAGAAATAGATTTCCCTGAATTCGCTAAAGATACCTCAAGGTGGGTCAGCTTTAAGCGCTGGGAAGCCTTCCTTCTTGGAAACATTATCAAGAACTACAGGAGGCGCCTGGTGGCTCAGTGGGTTAAGCGTCTGCCTTTGGCTCAGGTCATGATCTCAGGGTCCTGAGATCAAGCCCTGCTTCTGGCTCTCTGCTCAATGGGGATCTCTCTGTCAAATGAATAAATATTTATTAAAAAAAGAACTATAAGAGGTGCCTGGTGGCTCAGTGGGTTGAGCATAAGACTTTAGGGGCTGGGGGGACACCTGGGTGGCTCAGTTGGTTAAGCGGCTGCCTTCGGCTCAGGTCATGATCCCAGCATCCTGGGATCGAGTCCCACATCGGGCTCCTTGCTTGGCAGGGAGCCTGCTTCTCTCTGTCTCTGCCTGACACTCTGTCTGCATGTGCTTGCTCTCGCTCTCTCTCTCTCTGACAAATAAATAAATAAAATCTTAAAAAAAAAAAGACTTTAGGGGGTGGGGTTCGTGGTCTCTGGGTCCTAGGATTGAGCCCCATGTCAGGCTCCTGGCTCAGAGGGATGTCTACTTGTCTCTTTCCCTCTTTCTCTGGCCCTCCTCCTGTTCATACTTGGCCTCTCTATCTGAAATAAGTAAATAAAACTTTAAATTTTTTTTTATTTTTATTTTTTATTATTATTTAAATCTTTAAAATTTTATTTATTTATTTATTTATTTATTTGACAAAGAGAGAGAAAGATCACAAGTAGGCAGAGCAGCAGGTGGGGGGGTGGGGGGGGGAGGAAGCAGGCTCCCTGCTGAGCAGAGAGCCCTATGCAGGGCTCGATCCCAGGAACCTGAGATCATGACCTGAGCCAAAGGCAGAAGCCCAACCCACTGAGCCACCCAGGCGCCCAAATAAATAAAATCTTTAAAAAAAAAAAAAAAAAAAGAACTATATGGGAGTGCCTGGCTGGCTCAGCCAGTGGCCTGCAACACTCAACTTTGGGGTCATGAGTTAGAACCCTATGCTGGGTGCAGAGAGTACTTAAAAAACAAACAAAAAAAACCCCCCAAAATATGTGTATGCCCTTTGATCCAGCATTCAACTTCTGAAGTTTATCATAAAGTATATAATTGTATTTATGAGCAGGGAATTTCACTACAGTTTTGCTTATAATCACGGAAATTAGAAGCAAACAAAATGTCCAACAGTTAAGGAATAAATGATACATCCTATGATGAGATAATACGTAGTCATTAAAAATCATGTGCTCAAAAGGTGCTGAATATAACTGGAAAATTCTCATTTTTAAGTGGAAAAGGCACTTTATAAAATGAAAAAGACTGGAAAAAATACAGTTAAGGGTTGAGAGTTTATCTCTGAGAGATGGAATTATGAATATTTTTGTATCTCTCTTTATTCTTTTCTACATTCCTCAAACTTTCTATAATATACATCCCTTACTTTTTAAATAAGAAAAATGAAGATTTTGTTCACTTGTTCTTTTGGTTTAGGCTTGGCTCCTTTCGAGCTTCTGTTAAAATACACCCACTGGCTTTCAGAGGGAACTGAGTTGCCTGCAGTCAGTTTTGTGAGGGCCTCTGAGATAATCTGATCCAACATGTTTTGTGTGGGAAAACTGAAGCCCAAGGGTACAAGGGACTTATCCAAGGTCAGAGAGAGAACCAGAGACTTCAGACTCCCAGCCTGGAGCTCAGGCATCTGCCCAAAAGAGCCAGAATCCCTAAGCCAAGTTTCCAGAAGGTTAAGGAGATGGAAGGGAATCAGATAAAATTTACTGTGTATGGTTAATATAGGTTAGTTGCGAACTCCAAGTGAGACCCTGAATGCTGAGGGTAGGTAACCTCACAGACCTACCCAGTGACGATTCATCCTGGGAGTGACGGGAGAGAGAGAGAGAGCAAAGGGCAGCTGGGTGGCCAGGAGCTAGCAGGGTGTGCCCAGGCCTCTCCCTCTCATCTCTAGGCCTTAACCACAGTGCTTCCTCTCCTGGGAGAGCTCAGGACTCGTACTACCAGGCTCTGGCTCGGACAGAATGAAAGGTCTCCGCTGGCGTTACACTCGGCTGGTAAGGGGCCCAGCTTGGGCTGGGGAGGTCAGGCCAGCAAAGTGGGGGAGGCCAGATCTCTGGCAGGGTGGGGTCCAGGCTAGGATTGGATGTAGGTGGGTGCTTTGTTCTCCTCCTAAGTCCCTCTCCAGCTGCCCTGGAGTTCAGAGTTCAGGACCCGGGGACCTGGATCCCCTACCTTATGGTCCTGAGACCCCAAGGAGCACAGACTCCTGTCTCCAGCCAGTTGGAGCTGTGTCCAGAAGCTCCATGTAGCTAGGACCCCCTCCTTAGGCCTGAACCTGGGGAATAGAAAGCAGTGTCCTGGTCATTTTTCATCCTGGAGGAGGCCTCTCCTTCTTAGGAAAAGTCCCCAGGTCATTGTGGGCAGGTGCATGTGTACACACACACACACACACACACACACGCACGCACTCACACACACACTCCCTCAAACACATACTCTAGCACAGAGTGGAAGCTCAATTGAATGAATGCATGAGCCAACCCACATCCACACCGACACACACCCATTTATACAATCCCAACTCACACTCACAACATGTTGATGGGTAAACACACACAGTTACTCAACACCTTCTCACACTGATTTGCCAACACAAGTCTATTTTAAGCCGATACACACCTTCCCACGGACGGACGAACACACATCTCACACAGACCTGCACATCCTTTCTCAGCTGCTACATGCATTGTCTCCCTGGCTGACAGGGAAGCCTCTGGCCCTCATTTCTTTTCTTTGTAAAATTAGGAGATTAAGGAGAACATTCTTAAGATTCTTGGGAAAATGTAGAGAGAGATGCATGGCGAGCACTCAGCCAGGCCTGGTCAAGGATGCACCGACTGACATTGGCCGCTGTCTGCCTTGTTATTGTTCGGATTCTTGATATTATTATCACTGTTTCAAGTGCAGACACACACGGCTGCAGCTCTCAGGGCTGGGCTGGGCCGGGCTGCCGCCTGCCCTTCTCCCTCCTCCTGAGCTTTGAACTTGATCCCTGGCATCTACTCTGGATCTAGAGCGGCTGGCAGACAAGCGACAGAGTCTATGGTGGCCACATCTGATGGGCGTGTGTACCTTTGACCTTGGGCTGGCAGGGGCGGGTCTTGTCAGTCATGGGCACCAGCCTCCTCTGTCCGGGCTGGTGGTAGCTGGGGCCTGAGCAGGGGTGATGAGGCAGCCGAGGCTTTTGGCTCCGAAGACATGGAAGCCGGAGTCTCCTTGTCCCTCTTTGTGTCTTCACAGCCCAGCCGGGTGGAGGATGCTCTGTCTGTGGAGGAGGGTGAGGAGGGTGAGGAAGAGGAGACAGCCCCAGCCCCAGCTCCGGTCTCAGCTCCTGCTCCTGAAGATCCCGTGGAGCCCCAGCTGGCAGAAGCCAGCCAGGTTCTAGGAGCCTCGGAGATTAGGCAGGTTCGGGCGCAGTGCCAGGAGCCTCAGGGTCCCGCCCTCCTGCCCCACCCCAGCCAGGTCCAGGGACACCTGGGGTTGCTCCTGCTATGTCCCAAGGCCCAGGGGGAAGGTGGAAGGATGAGGTAGGGAGGATTAGAGGGAGGGATTCAGCATCTCATCTATTCTCCAGTCTCTAGGGACCAAGGTGACCAAGGGGAGAAAGTCCTGAGGGAGAGCTGATCTTGGTTCAAATCCCAGCTCTGCCACTTACTCCCCGTGTGGCCTTTAGGCAAGTTGCTTTACCTCCCTGAGCCTAATTTTCTTCAACCATAAAATGAGGCTGATAATCCCTCTCTAATGGGCTCCTGGAAACAGTAAACTCCTCTGGTACCCATAAAGTCACACACCTGTGTGAGTGGGGCCTGTTCAACCTCAGTCCTTCTGGGACCCTGCGGGCAGGGTGGAAGGAAGGGGGAGGATGCAGATCCCTCACTTACCTCCAGCCCTGTTCCTAGCTCAGCCTCCACCTCCCCCCAAGAGTCATGGGGCATCCCTGGAGCCTCGCCTTCTGCACATCGAGAGATGGCTTCAGCCTGCGGAGCCTGTACAGGCAGATGGAAGGCCACAGTGGGCCGGTGCTGCTGGTGCTGAGGGACCAGGATGGGCAGGTGAGCTGGGCCCTGGCCCCACCCAACCACACACTGGGGGCCCTGCCCCAGGGCAGCCTCAGGGGTGGGAGGTAGAGGTGACAGCCTGTCACTTGCAAGGGACAATGATGAAGACATTGAGACCTCCCCTGTTCAGAGCCCTTCCTCCCTCCAGTCCTTCCTTCCTTCTGTCCTTCCTTCCCTAATTCAGCCATTCAACACATGTACATTAAGCACCTACTACGTGTGAGCTTAGATGTGGATGTGGACGAGAACAAGGTCAAGACAAGTGGTTCCAGCCCTCTTGGAGCTACAGGCCTACTAGGGAGGCAGGCCAGAGGTGAAGCAAATAATCAACTGGGGAGACATCTCAAGAGGGGGCTCTACACCTTAATGAACCATTTATGCTTAAAAACATCCCCCTGTTAGTTGGGGGCTAAGAGGGAAAGCTGGCTATGAGGAGGCCGCCTCGGACCTTGAGAGGGCATGGTCTCAGATCCCTGTTGTCTCACCAAGGCTGGGGGGTGGGGGGGTGTGGATCTTGGCAGGCACCAGGCTCTCTAGACAGGGGCCAGGGGAGGGGGTAAATGCTGGTTTCAGTTGCTCTTCCATGGGAGGAACATGTTAGAGGTCCTGAGGGTCCCCGAGGACACTCACGTGCAAAGGCGCTCCTTCTGTCTCAAGACACCAATTATCAAGGACCTTCCACCTCAAGGCCACGGAGCTCACTTCTTCAAGATGGAGCTCCTTCCTTAGCAGAATGCTGCTGACCGTGAGGAGGTGATTCCTTATATTAAGCCAAAACCAACTCCCCATGGCTGCCTGTGGTTCTGCTTCATAGTGAACCAAGTGAACTCCATAGTGAACCAGGGACTGGGAAGAAAGATGATGTAGAGCCATAACTATTAAAAGTGTTGCTTTTATTTTTATTTATTTATTTAAGACATTATTTTTGTAAGTAATCTCTCTACCCAATGTGGGACTTGAACTCACAACCCCAAGATCAAGAGTTGCATGCTTCACCGACTGAGCCAGCCAGGTGCCCCAAGTTTTTGTTCCTAAAGCAGGATATGAAAGGCACTCTTGGGCCAATGGAGAAAATGTATTAGGAACTGGATACTAGATAGTATTATGGAATTACTGTTAATTTTCTTAGGTGAGATGATGGTATTGTGGTCATACATGAGAAAAATCCCCATTCTGTTTTTTAAAAAATCTTTTTATTTATTTATTTATTTATTTGACAGGGAGAGAGAGAGAGGGAAGCAGGCTCCCTGCTGAGCAGAGAGCCTGATGTGGGGCTCGATCCCAGGACCCTGAGATCATGACCTGAGCCGAAGGCAGAGGCTTAACCCACTGAGCCACCCAGGTGCCCTGAGAAAAATCCCCATTCTTGGGGGCTTAACCATTTAGAGGTGAAAGGCTTATAGTATCTGCAACTTACTATCCAACAGAACAGCAAAATATATAAGGAGCAAGAAAGTAAATATGGAGAACACATGAATGCACATGGAGGGTATCTGTACCATGCTTTTGCTTTTCTGTGTATTTGAACTTTTATAAAGAAAAATGAAGGGGTGAGGGGGGTTACAAAACAGAGGTATGGGGTGCCTGGCTGGCTCAGCTGGAAGAGCGTGCAGCTCTTGATCTCAGGGTCATGAGTTTGAGCCCCACCTTGGGTAGAAAGATTACTTAAATAAATAAAACTTAAAAAAAAAAAACCACAACCCAGATGTACTGTAAGATCTGGTTTTCTTTTTTTTTTTTTTTAAGATTTTTTATTTATTTATTTGACAGACAGAGATTACAAGTAGGCAAGAGAGGCAGGCAGGGAGAGAGAGGAGGAAGCAGGCTCTCCGCGGAGAAGAGAGCCTGATGTGGGGCTCGATCCCAGGATCCTGGGATCATGACCTGAGCTGAAAGCAGAAGCTTTAACCCACTGAGCCACCCAGGCGCCCCAAGATCTGGTTTTCTGTATAAGAATATATACACTGGCATTAAACAGTTGCTGGAAGGAAACTCAGCAAAACATTAAGAACAGTCACCTTGTGGAGCAGAAGGGGGAATTGGAATGACTTTAGTTCCTCTTTCTGCTTGTCTATAACTTCTAATACTTTTCTACAAGGATTACTTTTACACAATAAGCACGTTTAAGAAAAACTAGGAAGACACCAGCAAGAGTTCTTCCTTGGGGCTCCTGGGTGGCTCAGTGGGTTAAGCCTCTGCCTTCGGCTCAGGTCATGATCTCAGCGTCCTGGGATTGAGCCCCACATCAGGCTCTCTGCTCAGCAGGAAGCCTGCTTCCCCCCTCTCTCTGCTTCTCTGCCTACTTGTGATCTCTCTCTGTCAAATAAATAAATAAAATCTTAAAAAAAAAAAAGAGTTCTTCCTTGGGGAATATTAAAGTAAAGGACAGGCATTGATGGGACCATGCGGCCCTCCCCACCCCCCAGCTCTGTTGCAGGCTCCCTGGGTGCCCCGCTGGATAAGCCTATATTACTAAGCTCCGCTCCCTGCCAGCTACCACAGCAAAGCTCTTCTGCTTTCCAGATGTTTGGAGCCTTCTCTTCCTCGGCCATTCGACTCAGCAAAGGCTTCTATGGTACCGGAGAGACATTCCTCTTCTCCTTCTCCCCACAGCTAAAGGTGAAATTCCCAGGGAGGAGGGAGGGGCAGTTTTATAAAGATCCTGTGGCCCCAGTGGCCCCTAGCTCTATCCCCCATCCTGGGGTGCTTGGTATCCCTCCATCTTTCCACAGAAGGAATGGGACAGGCCAGTGGTGGGCAGGGCATCCCCCTTGGCCCTGTTTGTCTTCATTTCTTACAGTGCTCAGTAGGTCCCTGGTGACCCCAGACTGGCTCATAAAGGAAGAGGGGTGTTGCTCACCCAACACAGGCTGCAAAGACAAGATGTGTCCAAGTGCAGGTAGATCTGTGGGTGTACAGGTAGGAAGACCAAGACAGACACATCCAGTGACTTCAGTCTTCTTATGAAGTGTGGGCTGAAGTCATCGGCTAAGAGGGAGGTTGGGGGAGAGAGTGTACAGGCTAAGTAGAGAGAGAGAAGGTATCAAATCGTCATCACGGGAGTGGAGAGGGAGGCCTCCCGGAGAGAACCAGAGAACAGGACAGCTAGGCAGCGTGAACTGGAGGTAGGGAGCATCAGCTTAAAGGCAAGCTCATCCCCTGGGCACGTGTTTTTCGCCAGCTATTTTCAGCTCCTCGGGTTCTGGCATGGAGAGAGTGGCTGGGAGGGCTCCTACAGGATAGGGCTTTCGCCAAGCTGGTGTGACCAAGGGAGAGAGGGAAGCAGAAGTTGAAGGGAGTGGAAATGTAAAATGGACCACAGGACCTAAGTCTGGACTGGTGGGGGAAGGGCAACCAGGGAGACTGAAGGACAATGAGATGAAGATGAAAACAACAGTTGACAGGTGGCCTTGTGGTCAGAGACTTGGAGCAAGGACACCAGCTGAGCCATATGTTAGGAATATAAGATCCAAGAGAGAGGGGCATTGGAAACAGACCAGGAAGGACAGGTTCCTGGGTGTGGACAGAGGGGACAGTGGCCAAGGTGGGGTAAGAAATCCCCTGCACTGGAAAAGGAAGGGCGCTGAAGGCAGGCACGGGATGGGTCTGTGCAGATGGCGAAGTTCACCAAGGACACTGGCAGGAATGAGAAAGGAAGGAAGGATGGTGAGCCAGATCTTAAGCCTCTAATTCATGGTGACTGGTGACTAGGAGATGGGTGAATGACAGAGACAAGACTGGTGGAGTCAGAGGGTACTTGCTGCCGGAGAGCAGGGCTTTTGAAGGAGGGAGGGGGATAGTCCCCAACATTTCCCATCTAAAGCTTTTCCATCTCTGAGCTATTTATTGAATAAGACGCTGAGCGCTGCAGGCTTGGCATGAAGCACACTACTTTTACTACTCATAAAAATAGTCGCAGCTAACTGGGTACTAGTGTACCACCTGCCAGGCACTATTCTGAGACATTCACAAATTAGCGCGTTTAATCATGACAACATTCCTCTGAGGTACTTACTATTATCGGCCCCACTTAGCGTTGAGGAAACGGAGGCACAGAGAACTTGAGTGACTTGCTAGTCAGTGGTAAGGATGAGATGCAGAAAGAGGCGCTGGGGCATGAACTCAGCCACGGCTAGGCTGCCTCTCTAAACAACAGATGGAGATGCTCTCGGGCTTACAGAGGAGACGCGATCACAATATAGAGGGATAACGGCTGTGGAAGAAACGCAAGGAGGAGCGCCTATATGGAACGGGGGTGGGGAGATCCAAGGAGACTTCCTAGAGGAGGAGCTTCTTGAGTCAGGTCTTGATGGACAACCAAGATCACCAGGTGATGAAGGGCAAAAGGGAGCAGTCTTCTTGGAGCATGTGCAAAATAACTGGAGAGTAACTGGAAAGGAGACAATGCCCATTTAGGAACTCAGCAGATGAATGGGTAAGGGGTCAGAGTGTGTGAGGGAGGACATATCCCCTTGCACTTCCATAGCATGCCCTCATGAAATATTTGTTCAGCAGATGAAGAACTAGGGGCACCTAGGGTGGCTCAGTTGGTTGAGCAATTGCCTCCAGCTCAGGTCATGATCCTGGAATCGCAGGATCAAGTCCCGCATCGGGCTCCCAGCTCCACAAGGAATCTGCTTCTCCCTCTGACCTTCTCCCGTCTCATGCTCTCTCTCACTTTCTCTCTCTCTCAAATAAATATATAAAATCTTAAAAAAAAAAAAAAGAGGGGTGCCTGGGTGGCTCAGTGGGCTAAGCCTCTACCTTCGGCTCAGGTCATGATCTCAGGGTGCTGGGGTCGAGCCCCGCATCGGGCGCTCTGCTCAGCAGAGAGCCTGCTTCCCCCGCCTCTCTCTGCCTGCCTCTCTGCCTACTTGTGATCTCTCTCTGTGTCAAATAAATAAATAAACAAAATCTTAAAAAAAAAAAAGCTGAAGAACTAGTTCCAGATGTTTTTGTTTGCTATGAGAGACCTCCCCTCCAATGCATGGACCTACAGATATGCTCAGCAACACAATTTTTGGTTCCATGACAAGGAGGTCACAAGCACCTATGGACTCCTGGCTAAAAGCAAAACACAAGGTATCTATTTCATTGTCTCCATCAGCCAGCATGGTAAACTTTCCAGGAAACAGGAAAGGGGTCCCTTGTTCCAAGTAAACACATGCTGGCTTCTAATTACCACTTGCCTTCCTGTATTCACATACTAGAATCCTAAAGTTCTCAGATTTTCCTCCTGCTGCACTTACTACTCCTCGCCTCCACAACATTTGGACGTCAGAGGGTCCCAAAGCAAAGTTTTTGGCTCTTATCTCTTCTCTACCCTCATTTCTTTCAAGGTCTCATCCATTCTCACCACTGTGCATGCCATCCACGTGCTGATGGCCTCTGCCCCTAGACTCCAAACTGACATATATCCAACTACTACCCAGAGTTTTTGCTTGGACCTCAAGCCTGGCTGGCATTTCAAGCCTCACAGGTCACAAACCGAATTCCTGACTTACCCCCACAAAATCTGCCCCGCCTGCCATCTTCCCCAATGAAGTTAATGGCTCCATCTTTCCTGCCACTGAGACCAAAAATTTGGGGGTCTTTGATAACTATCCATCACATTCTACACCTGAGTTGTCAATGAATCCTCATGGCTCTGACTTCTCTATCTATATCCAGAACCCACCACCTCTCACCATGTCCTTTGCTGTCTCCTGGTTCAAGCCAGCATCATTATTGTCCTCGTTCCTGCTATACCCCTCCTAAAAGGGTCTCCCTGCTTCCACCTCAGTCATCACAATAGCTGGAGTGTTCCTTTCTTCCTCCTAAAGATTATTTATTTATTTATTTATTTGAGGGAGGGAGGGAGAGAGAGAGAGAGAGAGAGAGAATGAGCACATGTGAGGAGAGGCAGAGGGAGAGGAAGAAGCAGACTCCCTGCTGGACAGGGAGCCTGATGTGGGCTTAATCCCAGGACTCCAGGATCCTGACCTGAGCTGAATGTAGACACTTAACAGACTGAGCCAGCCAGGCACCCCTAGAGTGTTCCTTTTGAAAGATAAGTCAGAGCATGTCACTCCTTGGCTCCAAGCTGCCAGTAGCTTCCTTTCTTGGAGTAAAGCCAGTATTTATAATAACCTACAAGGCCTGGGGCACCTGGGTGGCTCAGTTGGTTAATATCTGCCTTTGGCTTGGGCTATGATCTCGGGGTCCTGGGATCCAGCCCCACATCAGGCTCCCTGCTCAGCCTGCTTCTCCCTCTCCCTCCACTACTCCCCACTGTCTTGTGTTCTTTCTTGCTCTCTCTCTCTCTCAAATAAAATCTTAAAAATATATATAACAACCTACAAGACCCTACATCTTCTGGCCTGTCTCTTATTTTCTTTCTTATTATTTTTCCTTTCCCTCATTCTGGTCTAGCTACAATGAGTTCTGAGCTGGCCCTTAAACATGTAGGCCTGCTCCTACCTCAGGGCCTTTGCACATGCTGTTCTGGCTAGATTGCCTTCTACTGGATCACCACATGGCTCAGGTCTTACCTCCTTTAGGATTCCACTCAAATGTCACCATCTCAGAGAGGCTCTCTATGACCAACTAATTTAAATTTATAACACTCCATTCCTTGAAAACCCTTCTTGTCCTTCTCTACTTTTTTATCCTTAGCATTTGTCAACATACTATTTATTTTACTTAGTTACCTGCCTCCACCTACTGGAATGGGAACCCCATGAAGGCAGGAATTTTTGTCTGTTATATTCACCATTCTACCCAATACATAAAACAATGACTGGTACTAAATGTTAAAAAAAAAAAAAACTGTTGAATGAAAT
Source organism: Mellivora capensis (assembly GCA_004024625.1). NCBI lineage: Eukaryota > Metazoa > Chordata > Mammalia > Carnivora > Mustelidae > Mellivora > Mellivora capensis. Next base: position 140,364 of record PISX010002567.1, on the reverse strand, counting down.
GAAACTTTTTAAGATTTTATTTATTTGGAAGAGAGAGAGAGAGTGAGCGTGGGGGAGGGGAGGTCAGAGGGAGAAGCAGACTCCCTGCTAAGTAGGCAGCCCCATGTGGGACTCCATCCTGGGACTACAGGATCATGACCTGAGCTGAAGGCAGTTGCTTAACCAACTGAGCCACCCAAGCACCAGAAATGAATTATTTTAACAGGGGCTGTTTTCCCAGCCCCATCTTGGAATCCTGTTTTTTGTTTTGTTTTATAATTGGGTAATCTTTGCCTATCTTCTTTCTTTTGGCACCTCTTGTGCCAATTCCCAGAATTCCCAGTGGCTCCTTGGTGGCGATTGCAAATGGCACCACAAACAGGGTCTTCGTGGTCTTCGTTTCTTCCGTAGCAATGTTTATCTTACTCCTTCAAGTCTGAAGGTCACATTCTTCGGTGAAAGTAGAGAAGGAATTGAATGGTTCTGTCTTTTCATGGTCACTTGTTCATATTATCTCATCTCTTGTGAGCCCAGGGCTTATTTTTTTATTAGTCTATTTTCTTGCTAAAAACCATTCAGCTGCTTATAGCATTTTTTTTTAAGATTTTATTTATTTATTTGACAGAGATCACAAGTAGGCAGAGAGGCAGGTAGAGAGAGAAGAGGAGGAAGCAGGCCCCCCACTGAGCAGAGAGTTTTCCCTACAGTCAACATGTATTGTATAATTTATTTTTTTTTAAGATTTTATTTATGTATTTGACAGAGAGAGAGAGAGAGACCACAAGTAGGCAGAGAGACAGGTAAGGGGGCAGGGGGGCGGGGGGGTAGCAGGCTCTCTGCTGAGCAGAGAGCCAATACAGGGCTCTATCCCAGGACCCTGGGATCATGACCTGAGCTGAAGGCAGAGTCTTTAACATACTGAGCCACCCAGGTGCTCCTAAAAGTATTTTTATTGGTCAAATTGACTCTTGAATAATTTGTTCATTCAACAGACATCTCTACCACACCTTGGGAATTTTGCTAGGCATCCAGGCAGCCCTCACAGAGCTTACAGGTGGATCGAGTAATGGCATGTCATTATGAACAGGGTCACCTCTAAGAGTGCTAAATGCTGAGGAAAAGGAAACAGGGCCTGGGAGGAAGGGCTACTTTAGACAGGGTGACCCAGGAAACTTCTATGCGAGGACATTTGAGCTGAAAGATGAGAAGTGGGCCATTTCAGGATTTGGAGGAAAATCGTTCTCAGTAGAGGGATCAGCAAGTGTGAAGGTCCTGTAGCAGGAACAGCTTTGGGTGTCCCAGGGACAGCAAGGCCGGTGTAGCCGAAGTACAGTCAGTAGAGGGAGGAGAGGTCAGAGAGGAAAGCAGGGGTCAGAGCAGGCTGGGCTTCCAGCTAGACTAAGGGATTGGATTGTATTTCCATCGCAGTGGGGAGCCCTTGGAGGGCTTTAGGCAGAGGAATGGTAATTTCCAATCACATGGCAGAGCGGAGATGGGCTGTGGGCAGGAGACTGGAAGCAGGGATGTGTAAGGCGGCTGTGAGCTAGTGAGGAGGGACTGGCAGGGATTGGGTGGGCACGAGTGGAGATAGACATCGACAGGACAGAAATGGGGGTAGTCTGGATGTGTCTTTGGGGTGGGGCCCACATGACCTGCTCAGGAATGGAGCACGAGGCAGCGTGTGGAAGTGGGCAGGCTCCAGCGAGAGAAGAGGAAACAACTCATGGCAAAATCAGGGCCCAGCTCCTGACCGGGACCGGGACCTTCCCCCTTCTCTCTCCAGCTTTGGAAGCAGGATGCTTCCTTGTGGGAACTCAGACTGGAAGGCAAGAGGAGGTGAAATCTGGGGAAAATGGAAAGAAATATTGTCAGAGGCCAGGGTGCTTCTTGATGCTTAGCTGGGGCTTGGGCCTGGATGTTCTGTTCTCGCCACGACACTGCCACCCAGTGGTGCGGAGTCAAACTGCAAGGGCAGGACTCACCCAGTAACCCAGCTTTTCTCCTGTCATCCCAGGTCTTTAAGTGGACAGGAAGCAACTCTTTCTTTGTGAAAGGAGACTTGGATTCACTGATGATGGGCAGCAGCAGGTCCGTGTCTCAGTCCTTCCAGGATCTGGAGTCTTGGGGTAGTCTGGGTTCTGGTCCCTCTCCCATCCGGAAAGGCTGGGCTAGGCTGCCCCAGAGAAGAAGAGGCTGGTGGTGAACTTCCAGGCCTCTCCCTTCAACACTGCCTGGGTGCTGCCTAGTCCCCCAGCCAAATCCCTCAAGCCTCCTCTAAACACTGTGGGGAAAGGATGGCATGGACTATCCTCCAAAGCCTTTACAGTTGATGACAGCTTAGTCTGAGTGCATGTGATTTGGGGAAGAGCATTCTGCATGGATGGATGAGGCTAGAGTCAAGGGATGGGAGGCTAAATCAGGGTGTATAACTCCCTGGAGGAAGGCAGGCATCTGCCCAGGAAAGCAGCATGCATGTGTGTGTGTGTGTGTGTGTGTGCGCACGTGTGTATGTGCTGGGCAGATGAGTGGGTTAGGAAGAAAAAGTTAGCCTTACTCCTGGTGAGACCTCCAGATTCAGGTCTCAAGGGCAAAGATGAAAGCAGTGTCTGACTAGAACCAGGCAAGTTCTTTGCCCTCCCAACTCCCTGAAGAGCCTCTATAGAGACAGTCTGGGACAGAACATACAAGCCATTGCTGATCTGCAGTAACCTACTTCCCAGCCCCAGCCTGGTTTGCTGTCCAATGAGGGGATTAGAATGGATGCTTTCTGAAGTGTTTTGGGCTGAGTCTATGCCGTCACTCCTTTATTTAAGCATTGCCATCTTTAAAATGTTCCACATGTTCTAAAACTTGACTACAGACAGTGGTGCACCACTGTATATATTTATTAAAATCATTTAACTTTAGAGGCACCTGTGTACGTGCGTAGGTGTTGGGGCAGATGAGTGGGTTAGTTGTTAAGTATCTGCCTTCGGCTCAGGTTATGATCCCAGGGTCCTGGTCCCTGCTCAGCAAGAAAGTTCCTGCTTGGTGGGAAGCCTGCTTCTCCCTCTCCCACTCTCCCTGGTTATGTTCCCTCTTTCACTCTCTTTGCCAAATAGATGAATAAAATCTAAAAAAAAAAAAAAAATCATTTAACTATTTTTAAAAATGCTCCAAATCCTATGGGGAACAACAGGTGGAGTTCCCAACAATTCTGGATAAAAATTGGTTTAAGGGAAGGTGAAATAGGCAAAACTGAGCTATGGTCGTGGTGAGGGCAATGGCTGATGGTGTAGACCTGGAAGACCAACATCCAGGAGTGAGTCATGCCAAGGTTTTTCTCTTCTCTTTAGCGGCCAGTTTGGGCTGTGGTTGGATGGAGACTTGTACCGTGGGGGAAGCCACCCTTGTGCAACTTTCAATAATGAGGTGCTGGCCCGGCAAGAGCAGTTCTGCATCAAGGAGCTGGAGGCCTGGGTCCTGAGCTGAAGACCCCGTGATGGGCAGCTTCCTGAAACAACAAATGCTCAGACCTGCTCATGAATGCCTTCTGGACCCTCCTTAGAGAGGGCTGCCCATTTTCTCGGAAACCTGGATGACTATGGCTATGACCAGACCTCCCCACGGGCCTGGGGACCCGAGACAGTCCTGCAAGCAAGCTATGTTCTCTGGTAGAGGTGACTGAAGGAGTGAAAGGGACTCACACCTCATTTGAGCAGCATAAAGAGCCTCATGAAATTTCTTTTTATTTATTTATTTTTTAAAGTAGGCTCCATGCCCAGCATGGGGTTCAAACAAGAATCCCATGCTCCACTGACTGAGCCAGCCAGCCACCCCCCTGAAATGTCTTCTTAGAAATTACACAACTGGGGTGCCTGGATGGTTCAGTGGGTTAGTCTCTGCCTTCGGCTCAGGGTCATGGGATCCCTCATGATCCCAGGGTCCTGGGATCGAGCCCTGCACGGGGCTCTCTGCTCAGCGGGGAGCCTGCTTCCCCCCACCCCCGCCTGTCTCTCTGCCTACTTGTGATCTCTCTCTCTCTGTTAAATAAATAAATAAAATCTTAAAAAAAAAAAAAAAAGAAATTATACATGTTGATTGTAGGAAAAACAGAGGACTTTTAAACAAATTTAAATTGCCTAAAAGTCAACCACTCCCCAAAACCCCAACATTTTCATTTTCATATACACCCTTCCAGACAATTTTCCATGGATACACACACACACACATCTCTTATGAAAATGGGATTCTAGGGGCGCCTGGGTGGCTCAGTCGGTTAAGCGGCTGCCTTTGGCTCAGGTCATGATGCCAGGGTCCTGGGATTGAGTCCCGTGTTGGTCTCCCTGCTCAGCGGGGAGCCTGCTTCTCCCTCTGCCTGTCCCTCTCCCTCCCCCGCTCCAGCACACGCTCTCTCTCTCAGTCAAATAAATAAATAAAATCTTAAAAAATAAAAGACAGAGAGAAAAGAAAATGGGATTCTATTCTGGATGTTTTAGAAATAATTTTAACTGCATACTGTCAAACCACAGACACCTGGGCTTGACTGGTGAAACTAATAAAGACTCCAGCAGCATCTTTCTTTTTCTAGAACACTGAGGGCTTCCTATAAGCTACCCGCATACTGGGTGCTTGCAAATCTCTAGTTTCACAAGGAAGATATGAAAGCAGCAAATGAAAGATATGCCTATTTGGATAAAGAAGTTGGAGTCTCTGTAGATGGGAACCTAGGGCAGGTTAAAAAGGAGGAAAGAGGGCGCCTGGGTGGCTCAGTTGGTTAGGCGACTGCCTTCAGCTCGGGTCATGATCCTGGAGTCCTGGGATCGAGGCCCACATTGGCCTCCTAGCTCCACAGGGAGTCTGCTACTCCCTCTGATCTTCTACCCTCTCATGCTCTCTCTCAAATAAATAAATAAAATCTTTAAAAAAAAAAAAAGGAGGAAAGATATGTTTCCTGACACAAGAGCTCAGGAAATGAAGAAACATCCATATCCCTTCCCATGACAATGCCTGCCTCCTGCCAGAAAACCAAATAACGTAAGTCCTGTTAAATATCATCCCCTCTCCTGCAAACCAAACATAGCATGGACATAGCACATATCTTGGCAGATCCCTAGACCAATTTCCTTTGCACACCAGGGTCTAGACTGGGCACACAAGTGTGAGAGGATGTCATTAAGGAAAATACCTTCGGTTTCAAGATGGAGATACATTCATGGAGCTTTAATGCAGCTGTTTCCCTCACCCAAATGAAGTAACCAATCATTTAAACTTGCAGTTCTTCCATTCTCAAGGTGACAACAGTTCAGTAACTCAAGAGATGAAGTTGTTAAAAATCTCAGTTTTTATACAAACAGTGAAGGTGTTTGTTAAGAAAAATTTAACCTTGTAAATGGCACATGGTTCTGATAATTAAAACAGTTGCAAAGAGCATAAAGTGCAGCTGATTTATATGTAAAGGATGCAAAGTAGATTCAAGTTACATCTCAGCACAATGATACAATGTTGAGACATAAAATTCCAGAGTAAACCACAATGATTTAAAGATACCAGTTACAGAAATAAAACAATCTTAGCAGAAAAACATTACATTCTTGACCTTGGGTCTGGATACACTAAGTCTGAGCCCTACAGTTCTCCCCACTGCATGATTCAGCGGTATTTCGGCCAACACAGATCTGACCCAGTCCCATGGCTGACTTCACTTGTGCTTCTAGGAGCCCAGTGTGGACATATCCTCACCCACACAGCATTATTCTCCTACGAATTAGGGTCAACTCTTGATCATCTGTTGGGGGATGGAGGAAGGTGGTAGTAGTTATACATAATGGCAGACTTCCTAATACTTTTCAGCCTAGTGTTAACAGAACCGAACTTGGTTACACAGTGGAAGGTAGCAGCACTCCTAACACTTGTGGATAATCTGCTGCCTATGGTCTGAGTTCCTCCCTTCCTCCCACTCGCTCTTCCCCACAGTCATCTCAGCTCCCCAGTCCCGGCCTGCCATGGAGGTTTTGTAAAGGAGTGTCCAAGCATAAGATGTTAAGGGCTTATGACTCCCATTCCCCACTGCCTTGTTTCTACAGGACCCTCTGGCTACCACTAGCTTTGAGTCTAACTCCAAACTTTATTCTTGGTGAAGTTCTATAGAACTGGCAATTGTGTGTTTATGGAGGTGGACGTGGGCACTCTCTCCATGGAATTGTTCAACCAAAGTGGTGCCTAATGCACGGCAGGAGGTAAAGAACAAGCAAGCATGGGGAATACTGGGCCACAGAGGGGGAACTTGGAATTCCAGGGATAATCACTCATCTCACCCCAGGTGGCTCAGTCTTTGCTCTGAAACTGATAAAATGCACAACTGAACAAGCAAAAACAAAATCCCAGCTCTGTGTAACCCCAAGAATGCTTCCTGTAACCCTGATGAGCTTACAAGGGAAATTCAGACAGAAGGTTGGAGGGGAGCCTTCTCCCCACAGGCTGAGCAGTGATAGTGATAAAGACCTTGGGACATGGATAGTGAGTATTCAGGAGAAAGAAACTGCCCAGGTCTGGGGTTGCAACTGACCCAGAGAACAGCCCCCTCATGGGCAGTTTTAGGTACCACTAAGGCCAGAGCCTTGGATCTTTTCAAAAAATTAATCATGCCTCTCACTCAGAAGTTGGAGCTCACTCCCAGCCCTCATTTCCTACTGTTTAGTCCAATCTGGCTAAAAGGGTGAGGGAAGGTCCTTCACTAACATTCAGATCACTTAAGAAGAATTGTCCTCAAATTTGAGGCAATGGGTACCTCCCTCAAGGGGCTAGGATTTTATGTTTCATTCTTAACCATGGCTGTTTATGACAGTCCCAACTTCAAATTCCTACATATACTGTCTCTCATTTCCAAGCACTTTTTAAAAAAAGAACAATCATATGTCATAACAGTTCAGAGTACATAAAAATTTTTGTTTGTTATTCTAAGAAAATAAGACTACTAGAGAAAGGCTTTAGTTATGGTTAAAATAGGCAAGGTAACACTTTCCATAGCATGTATAGCAAGATTTGCCTAATACCTCTTTGTTTCTTTGGATAAAAATTACTTAGCTTCAGCATGTGTGTACATTCAAAATATAAAAAGCGCTAGTTATCACTAAATTTGTAGAACTCCATGACCGAATTCCCTACGTTAGTTAATACTGTTGGGCGACAGGGAAGAAGCTTGATGTAAAGAACTGGCTGCAAACATTCACACTGAGTCATCCGGAAAAAGACGATGTCTAGATTTGGACACTTCCCGCAAGTGATCTGGGCTCTGGGCTGAATTCATGTTATTCCATTCCACTTTCCGAGGTGTTATAAGTGGGGCTATAATATCACCATCCTGTCAAGAAAAGAAAAACCAGGAACAAAGAATAGCCAGTTTTTATATCTTTGAGTGAAATCCTCATGTGCACCTATCCTTGTCTAGCAGATAAATTGCTATTGCAATGCATTTTTTGCATATTGCAAAATGCCCCACAATTTTATTACTCTTGGGAAACCCCAGATTATATACATCCCCTGTGCTTGGGTCAAATTAGAAACACCACAGTCCTGAGCAGGTAAGAGCCTTTGTAGGAAAAGCTATCAGACCTACTCTTTTCAAAGATGGCCAGAAGCCGGACACTGCGGAGTTCTGACTCCTCTCCCCTTCATACACTTTTCACAAATGACAAATTTTGTTTTTCTTTTTTTTAAAATACCAATTACTTTTATTTTTTTATTTTATTTTGTTTTTTAGGGAGAGAGAGAATCCTAAGCAGGCTCCACACCCAGCACAGAACCCAACATGGGGCTCGATCTCATGACCCGAGATCATGACCTGAGCTGAAAATCAAGAGTCAGACACTTAACTGACTGAGCCATCTAGGTGCCCCCTGTCTGTTTTTCCAGGAAAAAGAGGGACTTCACTGGATCTCAGCTCCTCTCTTGCCTAGTCCCCTCTGCAATAAATGATACTCATATTTGGAAGACCCTTCTGGTTCAAAGTCAACATTATTTGCCTTCAAACTCATCTCTGTTTCTATCAAGCGACCTTATTTCCACCCATTCTAACTTTGATTCTAGTGAATTTTATAAATACAAACTTGAATGTCACTCTCCCACTTAAAACACTTTAATCGACCACCTGGGGCACCTGGGTGGCTCAGTCAGTTAAGTGTCTGCCTTCTGCTCAGCTCAGGGTCCTGGGATTGAGCCCCGAATTGGGCTCTCTACTTGGTGGGAAGCCTGTTTCTCCCTCTCCCACTTCCTGTGTCTCTGTCAAATAAATAAATAAAACCTTTTTTTAAAAAAATCCCAAACCAAAAAACAACAACACCTTAATGGCTTCCATTGCTCTTGGCCTACAGGACTAGCAAAATCTCTTGGACCCCTCTCCTAAAGGACTCACCCATATTCTGGCGCACCCCCCCCCCCCATCGATTTTACCCAGCTAACTCCTCCTCATCCATCCTTCAGGTCTCAGCCTCTAAGTCCTTCTTAAAATAAGCCTTTTCCAACCAAACAAGTATGGCTTAAGTTTCCTCCTTTTGGCCCCTCTAACACTAATAAGTGCCCTGCCCAAAGCACTTATTACCACACCACTACAATTGTTATTTATTTGTGTGCCCCAGCGAGAGTGTGATCTGTGGGAACTATGTTTGTCTTAGGGACTGTTCCATCTCTGGTACCTAACATGGGACCTGGCAAAAATCCTCATTCAATGAGTGAATGCATCTTTGTCTTAAAGGAGTTATTGCCAGATGGCTAAACTTCAGCAGCCTCTGGCCTCTTTACTTCTAGTCTCTCTAAGTTCCAATTCATCGGCTGCTAGTTTTCTTTCTTAATCAGTGGTTTACTTGAGTGCTACTATACCTAAGACAGACACACTTCCTCATTCCCATGGGTCTCATTCTAGTTGGAGATAACAAACACAGAAGTAATGAAGGCAGCACCTAAGGAAACCCTTGAATTCTCTCAATGATTCCCTCCCCACTGTTCAGAAGAAGTCTTTCCCAGCTGGTTATGCAAAGCTCTCCATAATCTAGTCTATTCCTCCCATTCAACCTCTCACCACTCAACAGTAGGAATTATCGAGTCCACACAGCTGGTCTCCTCGTGGCCCCCAAACACACTCCACTTGTTCCAGTTTCACGACATTGGGTTACTCCCACGAGCAACTATAACCACCTTTTCTCCCTGCTACTCCTTCAAACACAATCCAGCCTTCTGGACCCAGCAGAATGGCTTCTCCTTCAAAGGGTTTTCCTGACAGCTCTCTTAACTCTTAGAACTCGTAACCTAGAATTCTTAACTAACAGAACTCATCTGTATCATTCCTTCTGGCATGTGATGAAATACCAATAACTGGGCTGCTCTCTCATTTTTGTTTCCGTCAGCACCCAGAGCATGGGGTTGGGGGAAGACAGATAGGGTGCTGTGGGAGAGCATACTGGGCTAGGAAGTAGAACACAGCTTCGCACCTGCCTGCCGAGTATTTCATTCAGACACTCAACAAACGAACAACTGGCCACTTTCTCTGTGCCAGGCACCTGCTGCGTCCAGGTCAGTAAGGGACAACTTTAGCGACAACCGCTGTAGGGTTGTCAGCAACAGCTTGGTTTCTCCTCCTCTCCATTGTCTTATTCTAGACGATTTCAATAGTTTGCAGTTTGGGGAACGCTGAATTTGAAGTAATAAGTTAGAAAACTTATCTTCACTTATATGTGGCCTTAAACAATTTATTCAGCTTTGGTAACCTTCTCTGAAAGATGATGACACTAGGACTCATTTCCCAGGTAATTGGGAGGAGTGGAGACAACTGGTGAGAACATTATAAACTATCATTACAAACTAAACATTACGAATTATCACATGTTCACCATTTTGAACTTTTAGTATTAGGATAATAATGATAAACAGAGTACCCACTGATAAGTGGTGTAGGAAGAAATCACTATTCGACATAGAGTCAGACATTTTAAAAGGAAAGCTTAAATTGGAAAAACGTTTTTTTTTCCAAAACCATAATCAAGTGACTACAATTTAAATGAGAACTTTTCAGAGGGAAGTAAAGATCTCTTTTGATTTTTACTTAAAAATTAAAAATTGCGCAATAATAAACGTGAATAATAAACTACCCACCTGCGGCTTGGTGAAGTCTCTGATTAAGCACCACTGAACGAAATGTTGGTGTGCAACATACAAGCTCTTTGTGTCAGTCTTCTTGTAGTATACACGAATTAGCTGCTCTGCAAATCTCTCTGGCAAAAGCTCTGAAACCTTTTCAAAGAAGAAAAGATTTCACTGTCATGTTGAATTCATACATTAAAGAGAGGTCAGCTGTTCCTAAGCTCCATTCTCTTTGTTTTTTTAAGATCTTATTTATTTATTTATTTGAGAGCGAGTGTGAGCGAGCAGGGAGATGGACAAGCAGACTCCCTGCTGAGCAGAGAGCCTGCTTCCCCCTGTCTCTCTCTCTCTGCCTGCCTCTCTGCCTGCTTGTGATCTCTGTCAGGTAAATAAATAAAATCTTAAAAAAAAACAAAAACAAAAACAAAACCACCACACTGGGGTGCCTGGGTAGCTCAGTCATTTAAGCATCTGTCTGCCTTCGGCTCAGGTCATGATCCCAGGGTCCAGGGATCGAGCTCCGTGTTGCGGGGTGGAGGGGGGAGTGTCCCTGCTCAGTGGGGAGCCTGCTTCTTCCTCTGCCTCTGTCCCTCAGCTTATGCTCTCTCTGTCTCACTCTATCTCAAATAAATAAAATCGTTAAGCAAAACAAAACAAACAAGCACCACATTCTTTTGCTGTTTTATCTCAATTATCATCCAAAGAAAAGAATTCAAGGTAGTTGTCATATAGCAAAATGACCCACAATTTTATGTCAATAAAAGACTAAAGATTTGTATTATGTAATTATATGTAGACCAGACTCTCATTAAAAGATATGCAAATAAGCACATTTAACTTTCATGACTTCAACCATACAACACTGCTTCTCCATCAGATTTATAATCTAGTCTCTAAACCAAAAACAGTGCTTTCATCTATGTTCAGCAACAGGAAAAACTGGTGCTAAGATGGTCTAGTCTACACAAAAATCAGATATATTTAACTTTTTTGGAGATCTTATTTATTTGAGAGAGAGAGAGAGAGCTCTATAGGGCCAAAGTGGGGGGAGCAGCAGACAGAGAAGCAGACTCCCTACTGAGCAGAGAGCCCAACACAGGGCTTGATCCCATGACCCTGGGATCATGACCTGAGCAGAAGGCAGATACTTAACCAACTAAGCCACCAAGGTGCCCCAATTTTTTAAGATTTTATTTATTCATTTATCTGAGAGAGAGACAAAGCATGCGCAAGAGTGGGGGAGGGACAGAGGGAGTGGCAGAGAAACTCAAGCAGACTGCACTGGGCATGGAGCCATGATTCCAAGACCATGACCTGAGCCCAAACCAAGAGCCGGGTGCTCAACTGACTGAGCCACCCAGGCATCCCCAGATATACTTTAATTTTAAAAATACATTTTTAAATTTTATCATACACATTGACTTTAAGACCTAACCTGCATCTTAATTGCAGATTTACGGGGTGCCTGGGTGGTTCAGTGGGTTAAGCCTCTGCCTCCGAATTAGGTCATGATCTCAGGGTCCTGGGATTGAGCCCTGAGCCCTGTGTTGGGCTCTCTGCTCAGCAGGGAGCCTGCTTCCCCCTCTCTGCCTGCCTACTTGTGATCTCTCTGTCAAATAAATAAATTAAAATCTTTAAAAAATAAATAAAATAAAATGCAGATTTATCATAGATTTGCAAAATGCCACTATAGCCTGTTTTACCCCTAAGTGGTTACCTGATCTTTAGTAATCCTGACTGCTTTGCTGAGGTTATGCTTAGAATAGAAGCGAACATGATCGATAGGATTCTGGTCTTCCATTCCATAATCCATGTTGATAACCTTAATAAAAGTAATAAATTAGTGATCACTCACATAATGATGAGCATTAAATTCAGGGTTGTAGGAGCATCACAAGAAATGGAGCAGAGCTCTCTGGAGGTTCAGAAATACGGCACTGAGAAGGTAGCCCATAGTAGAATAAAAATAAGTCTGGTTCATGTGCCATAGGGATTTGGTCTTGAAATCGGGATGGGGTATGGGAGGTATTTGTGCTTTCAACATAAGCAGGGTGTAAAGTCTATGCCTATGTGACAGCCACTGTAACAGGTACTACAGGTACAAGGAAGCTTGAAACAATCCCAGCCCCCACAGCATGTGCAGCCTAGACTGAGGTTGAACAAATAATTGTAAAAGTAATGACTGAACTACATTTCTTCTAAGAGCTACTAAGGAGAAGCAAAGGATGCTGTGAACTTTGGAACCAGAGAGCCTAGTAATCTGGGGCTCCCTGGGAATGACGCATGTTTTCCTGGGAAAGTGAGCAGGATTTAGTCTGGTCTATCTATGTGTGAAGGAAATGAGTTCCAGGCAGAAGAAATAGCTCTGAGGGAGACAGGGCTGCCATGGTCCACTGAGTTAAGTAACAGTAAAGTCACTGGGGAACTTGGAAGAATAGCTCTAGTATGGTGATGGCGACAGACAAAAGATTCAGGAGTAAATAAAAAAATAAAAGAGAAGACAACTCTTAGAAGCTTGGCTGTTAAAAGATGCAAGAGATAAGAATGTGGAGAGGAGCATCATACCTGGGAGAGGTAAAGGGGGTATTGGGGGCAACTTTTCAATGCATTGGACCCTAAAGAAGAGGAGTGAGGAGTGCAACATTTGCTGTTTTCCTGAGATGAAAGTCTATTTAACTGCTGATGGGGAAGTCAGAAAGAGAGGACAGAATGGATCCTGGGATTCCACAGAAATGCTAAGATGAATAGCTCTATGGTGTGCTACTCAGTGTCGTAGCCACTAGCCACATGTGGCTTTTTAAAGTCTTTAACATTAAATACAATAAAAATTTTAATTAGTTGCAGTAGTGACGTTTCAAGTGCTTAATAGCTGTGTGTAGCTAGTGGCTACCAAAATGGACAGCACAATTATAGACCATTTCCGCATCACGGAAAGTTCTATCAGACAGCCCTGATCTAGAACACAACTAAACGATTACTCTTAGCCTTTGATAAGAAGAGACATTTCCCCACTACCGGAAGGCTGAACACAGTGGCAGATGGAGGCTTATTCAGTGGTGTAGGTTGAGAGAGTTCCTATCTAATGGTCTATATTTTATCTCTGAAATATAGGGCCAAAGTGGGGTTAGTCCCAGAGGGGTGAATAAAGTTGTGGGCAGGGAACAGCGCTGAGGTCTGAGAAGAGTGGAAATGGCTTGAAATAGTCATTATAGAGACTGGAGAATTGCACTAAGTCTACCAGAAGTCCTGAGGCCCCAACTAAGGTTAGGGACTATGAACTGCCATTCAGCCTTTTGCTGAGTAGATGCAAAGAAAGGCAAGAGAGTTGAGGATAACTGTAGAAAATGACTGAATCCATCACAGAATCTAAGAATGGGAGAGAAGTAGAGATAAAAGGTCATTGACAAGTTGGAAGGAAGTGAGGAGGCAATAAACTAGAGGTCTTAAAGAGCAAGGAATAAGCACATAAGGAAGAAGGAGGTTTGAGGACAGAGACAGGATGCTTAAAAATCAAATGTCAGTAAGGTTCAGAATATAATCTGCTGAGTGTTGGCCGAGGTGGAGTGGGTAAGGATGAAGAGAACAATCAGAATTGGACAGGCTTGAAATCACCAAGGACCACTGCAGGAACTGGAAAGGGAGAAAGGCTCTAAACCAAGCCCAAATCTTCAACCAAGAGGATAGCAGATTGGGAGATACTGGTCTCAGAGGAACAGTGATCTTGCATACAGTCTTGAAGTGATACTAGGGAACAAGAGGACTGACGAAGAGAAAGGCCTCCTGACCCAGAGGAATATGCTTTTCCTGAAGGGGCTACAGAAGCATCAGGCTCTCAGGGAACAGCCGGGTTGCAGCAAGGGTGAAGAGAGTCAACAAAGGGCTAAGTTCCAGGCAAGTGTGTTAATTATGGAGTAGAAAGGCTCCCTGGACAGGTTTGGGAGAAAGGGAAGATAAGGAAATTAGAGATGGAAAAAAATAGAGTAATGGGGTGAAAAAAATAGAACGGACATCAAGGGGAGCTTATCCTGGGACTGTTCCTTAAGAAAACAAACAAACAAAATAGTCTATGAGGTTTGAGAGCTGTCCTGGCAGTACCCTATGATAGAAAAGTAGACATCTGAGATCCAGCTGTGGTCCTGAAGTCAGACCAGAGGTATGTCTCCCAGAATGTGTGTGTTACTGGCTTTAAAACCTGCAGCGAGTGTTCTGCACCACTTTACCTGGGAGGGAGCACCTGCTCAGTCTCCCCATGAACCCAGGGCTGGCGTTATGGTGGGCTTCTCTCCTGGGTGTTGTTTCATGTGGGGAGGGACACAATGTAGCCTTGACATTGTTACACATCATGGTAAGGTATGAACACTAATCAAATTTCAGCAACTTTCAGAAGTGCCATGAGCTCTTTGCTATTTATTTCCTTGCCTTTAGACTAGAAATAAAAGGCAATTCCTATTTTCTCCAAAACATATATAACAAGAAATTCCTCCTTAAAGCAGATTTGATAAAATTGTTATTTTTCCAGAAGGGCAATACTATAATAGTTGGTGTTCCCATTCTTAATGAAGGACTCAAGAGCAAAAAGGAGCTACAGATCAGCAATTATGAATCTTTCATTCTAAATAGCAAAATTAAGTTTTATAGCCCATTAAGTAACCATAAAAGTTACTACACACAGTCTTAAAAGGAGGCACATATAGTAAAATGTACCACATAAATACTTTATACTGTCAAACTAAAATTGAGAGGCTAATACATAAGAAGACATTTAATTAGCAATTTTAATTGCATTCTCAGAATATAAAAGGGCTTTACCATCTTAACCCCATCTTTACCCATCTCTTTTTCTGATTATGAACTCTTCTACCATAGTCACTGTAAAACAAACAAACAAAAAACCCCTGCAATTCTACCAGCCACATAGAAACAATGTTAACATTTTACCAATACGTTCAAAATTTTTTTCAGTGTGCTCACTATAAACATACATGTATATATATTTAAAGAAACAAAAATAAAATCATTCTGAATGCATTGCTTTTTCAGTTATAAATCTTTCCATGTTAAAAACAACTTTTAATGTTTACATTATTCTACTGTATTTCCTATTGAGAGATATATCATTTCCCCTCCTTATACCCTCCTTATGTTACACTATAATAATAATACAATATATAAATTTGTGCCTTTTTCCCCCAAAACTAATTATCTCCTTACAACAAGTACCTAGAATGAAATTGCTGGGTTGGTTAACACTGACCCTAATTCAGTCTCCTGTATCAATTTGCATTCCCATTTTCACATACCTTTATCATAACAAACCCTTATACAATGTTTTGTTCTTACATGTCTGATAGTCAAAAAAAGCTTGCACTGCTCCATCAATTTGCCTTTAGGTTAAAGCAAGCTTAATCATGTGTGTACTGTCTTCTATGATTCTTCCAGTACTTCTGAGCCTATATTCATTAGCAGACTGCACTTCGAGAGAAAAACCAGATGGGAGGTTGGGGATTGACTAGGATCGTGCACTCAGCTGAAGGCAATGCAGACCCTCAAGTAAAGCACTGAGGGCAAGGGTGGGCATGTGAGAGCCCAGGGAAAATATTCGAGAGAGTTAAGTTCTTTCAGAATCTCAGAAACTCAGAAATTCAGAAAATCCCTTTATTATGGTATAATTTCATCTAACGAAACAGGAAACCGTAGCCTGATCTGCAGGTGTGAGGTACTTGAACCCCCCAGCCAAGTGACTAGACTGGGTCCAAGGACAATTCATTTGTTGTATCCCTTGGTAAAGATTGGTTGTGGAGAGATCACCCTTCACCAAAGATGCATCAACAAGAAAACAGCAAATGAGAGGCTTATGGAAAAAAAAATACATGGGCAACACCATCCCAAGATTTCAGAGGAGGAGAACTCTGAGGAGTAGCTACTGTAAGAAATAAAAGACAATGTGACAAAGCCATTTGATAGTCTTGTTAGGATACAAGACACTACAGCCTCTATGAAGGAGTTGAAGTCTTTTTCCTTTGTGTGTGCAGACAATTTTAAAAAATAATTGGAATAGATTACTTTTGTGATCAAGAAAACATTAAAAAATCAACATACGCAGTGTTCTGTTACCCACATAATCACAATTAACTGACTACTGTTGATTCTCTGAGATCCCAGGTGATTCTCTTCCTTCCTTCTATTTTTCTGTATTTTCCAAATTTTCTTTAATGAACATGTACCCCTTTTATAATGGAATGGGGGAGGATTTACCTTAAAAAAATTTCTTTACTTAGTATATTCTCCGGGTAACTACTTACATCCACTATTAAATCTTCAGCCTTCAGTTCAGATTCCGGCAATATGTCGGGTTTAGCATCAGCAATTTCCTTTGGAAGGTATTTATAGTCTTCCTAGAAAAGACAAGACTCCTCATGTTAGAACCCCAGTTTTTCATCATCAAGTGTTTATGCCACAAAAGGTTCCCTCTCCAAAAATGGCACGTTAACTAGGAAAGTGGGTAGAGATAGCCTTAATAAATACATGGTTTCTGCTTCTGCCATCCTTCAAACAAACCACAATGGAATGATTCTAACAAAATTTTCATGTGAAAAAAAATGGGGCATTGGCTTATTAGTAAAATAAGGAGAACGTGTTATGAGGCAGGGTGTGGTTATCAGTATGGCTCATGTTACTGGCTTTCTGGCAAAGAAAAAAAACCTTCCACAAGCAAGAGGGGAAAACAGATAAAGATATTTGGCAGGCACCATCTGGGAGAACCTGATATAGTGTGAATGAAGAAATTATGCAGAGCAGGTCCTTAGAGTTTCCGTGAAGTTCATGTAGATACCATATTTTGAGGCCTTATTTTCTTGCCACTGGATCTAGCCAAAATTTTGCACCCCCGCCCTGACTTCTGGGATGAAAGAGTAAAGGTCTGGACTAAGTCAGACTTTGAATACTAACTGTGCTTCTATAGGCAAGTCATTTAATCTCCCCTAAGCCTCACTTCCTTCATCTACAGGACAGACGAAAGAACAAGTTATTGATGAGAAGATTAAGTAAAAATGAATGTAAAGCACTTAGAACAGAGTTGTGGTATTATGATGGGTTAATGGTTTCCTCTTGGAGGACAAGCGGGAGAGAGAGACCTTTCACTACTGGAAAGGTGTTTGACAACTTAACTTACCCTTTTAATTTTTATTTTTCCCTGTGGCTTAGTCTCACCCACATACTTGTATAGATGACGGTATTCAATTTTTTTTAAAATCTCTCGTGCTTCATCCAGTTTGGGATCAGAAGAATATAAAATCTCCAGAAAAATGTTATCTGCCAATTTGATAAAAGTTCAGTTAGATTAAGATTAAAAAAAAAAAAAAGGTTTAAGAAGACTCATATACTACTGTACTTCTAGAATGATTTCAAGTGGATGTTTACAAATGTTTACAAATGTAAGTCTTGGATTTGCTTCACCATAATCTAGTGAATGGGAGAAGGTAGAGATGAAGCAAGACTTTACTAGAGTTGAAGGCTTAAGGTTGGGTGATGGGTAAATAGGGGTGTATCAATTTGTTGTTATGTTTCTTTTTTTTTTTTTAAAGATTTTATTTATTTATTTGACAGACAGAGATTACAAGTAGGCAAGAGAGGCAGGTAGGGAGAGAGAGGAGGAAGCAGGCTCTCTGCGGAGCAGGGAGCCCGATGTGGGGCTCGATCCCAGGACCCTGGGATCATGACCCGAGCCGAAAGCAGAGGCCTTAACCCACTGAGCCACCCAGGCGCCCCTGTGTTTCATTTTCTTAAAGAGAATGATATTTAAGTAATTATAAGGGGCGCCTGGTGGCTCACTGGGTCAAGCCTCTGTCTTCGGCTCAGGTCATGATCTCAGGGTCCTGGGATCGAGCCCCACATCAGGCTCTCTGCTCAGCAGGGAGCCTGCTTCCCTCCCTCTCTCTCTGCCTGCCTCTCTGCCCACTTGTGATCTCTGTCTGTCAAATAAATAAGTAAAACCCTTAAGTAATTATAAAATTATGTCTGACATCTGTTTCAAAACAGCGCAGTATCTTACAGGAGTGGCTGGATAGAGAAGATGACACAAAATCACTATGTTGATAATTGTTGCAGCTAAGTGATGGTAGGTGGAATTTGTAAATTTCATGATAAAAGGTTTTGTAAAGTTCCATTCCATGATAAAAGCAGAAGGTAGTTCTTTTTTTCTTTTAAGA
This sequence comes from Mellivora capensis, assembly GCA_004024625.1. Lineage (NCBI taxonomy): Eukaryota > Metazoa > Chordata > Mammalia > Carnivora > Mustelidae > Mellivora > Mellivora capensis. The sequence continues at coordinate 122,065 of PISX010002567.1, read as the reverse complement.
TTATATTTTAGGGGTACATGGGTGGCTCAATGGGTTAAAGCCTCTGCCTTCGGCTTGGGTCATGATCCCAGGGTCTTGGGATCAAGTCCCACATCGGGCTCTCTGCTTGGCAGGGAGCCTGCTTCCCCTTCTCTCTCTGCCTGCCTCTCTGCCTACTTGTGATCTCTGTCTGTCAAATAAATAAAATCTTTTATTTTTTTTTAAGATTTTATTTATTTATTTGACAGAGAGAGAGTACAAGCATGCAGAACAGCAAGCAGGCAGAGAGAGAGGGAGAAGCAGACCCCCACTGAGCAGGGAGCCCGATGTGGGGCTCAAACCCAGGACCCCGGAATCATGACCTGAGCCAAAGGCAGAGGCTTTAACCAACTGAGCCACCCAGGCACCCCGATAAATAAAATCTTTAAAAAGAAGATTCTATTTTATTTTTTAAGATTTTATTTTTGGGGTGCCTGCGTGGCTCAGTCAGTTATACATCTGACTCCAACTCTTAATTTCGGCTCAGGTAATGATCCTCAGGATCATGGGATAGAGCCCAGTGTCGTTGGGCTCTTCACTAACCAGCGAGTCTGCTTCTCTCTCTCTGCCTTTCCCCCTCCATTTGCACTCCCTCTCTCTAAAATAATAAATTTAAAAAAAAAAAAAGATTTTAAGTAATCTCTACACCTAATGTGGGGCTCAAACTTACAACCCTGAGATCAAGAGTCTCATGCCCTACTGAGTCAGCCAGGAGCCCCAGAAGTTAGTTCTTCTTCCTTTTATTCCTCCAACTTTTTACTTTGAAAATTTTCAAAATAAAATACCTTTCGCCTAAATCCACCAACTGTTAACATTTTTCTACATATGCATATGCTGTGTATGTGTACACACAATTTTTTTGCACATTCAAATTTTTGATGAAAAATTTGAAGATTACAGACATCAAGACCCTTCACTCCTAAATACCTCTGCATACATCTCCTAAGAACAAGAACATTCTCCTACATAACCACTATCAAGTGCCAAAAAATTAGACTGATATAAAAGTAACTAACATAACAGTCTATATTTGAATTTGCTTAATTGTTAAAATAATGCAATCTATGGATTTATGTTGCTGGATAGAGAAACCAATCAAGCATTATGGATGAAATTAGTTGTCATATTCTTTAGTCTCCTTTAATCTAGAACTCGAATAATTCCTCTGAATTGTTTCATGATGTTGACGTTTTAGAAATGTTCAGACACTCATTTTGGGCAATGTCCTACACTTTGAATTTGTCTGTTTCTTTACCATTAGATTTAGGTTAAACACTCTTGTCAAGAACACTATATAAAGGATGTGCCTGGGTCAATGCAAAAGGAATCATGTAATAAGATGCTACCATTATTGGTTGTTAAATTCCATCAGCTGGCTAAGGCAATAATCCCAGCTTTCTCTATTATAAATGTACTTTTCCTTTTGTAATTAACAAATAATCCACAGGGTAATATTCTGAGACTGTATGATCATCCCTATATGGTTTCAACCAATGGTTTAACATTAACTGGTAATCCCTGACTGACTCAATTATTGCATTTTGCAAAATGAATTTTACTAAAGATGCTTTTTCTTGGCAAAATAAAATATTAACAGCCTGTCATTCACCTCTCTGATGTGTATACATTCCTCCCTAATCGATCTATGGTTAACACATTTCTCACCCTCTCAGTGATGTTTTTTTACAAGACATCTTTCCATCCATAGTTTTCATTATTTCTTTATATATTATTACATACACAGTTTGAAAAACAGCAATTTTACTTTAACATAATAAAACTGCACTTTTCTAATCCATGCTTTTAGCAACTCTATTCCCAGGTGAATTAATGGAATGCTTCCCCCATCACAGGATCTCACTTCTTTTTATTTATTTATTTTTAAGTAATCTCTGCACCCAATGTGGGGCTCAAACTCAAAGCCCTAAAATCAAGAGTGACGTGCTCCACTGAGTGAGCTAGCCAGGTGCCCAAAAATCTCACTTCTTGAAAGCCTACCTAGGGGCACCTGGGTGGCTCAGCTGTTAAGCATCTACCTTCAGCTCAGGTCATGATCCCGGGGTCTTGGAATCGAGCCCCGAATTAGGCTTGCTGCTCAGCCTGCTTCTTCCTCTCCCACTTCCCCTGCTTGTGTTCCCTCTCTCACTGTGTCTCTCTGTCAAATAAATAAATAAAATCTTAAAAAAAAAAAAAAAAAAAGCCTACCTAATCCCCAAGATGCATCTCAAAAGGCACCTCACTGTGAAATCTTCCTTAATCCAACCAAACTAGAGATGTAATTCCTCCTTCCTTTGAACCCCACAGAATTTTACTGATGTATTTCTTATGGCTTTTACCTTATTCTTATAAGGTACAGGCTTTTAGGTGGACTTACATTTCCATTTCTGTTGGGTGAGCAGGTAGAAGAGGAATTACTGGATGATAGGATAAATATACATTTTTATGAAAATGCTGAACTTTTTCAAAGTGCTGTACCATTTGCATTCCCACTAGCCATGTGAAAAAGCTCTATTTATTCCACATACTTGTGTTCAGAAAAGGGTTATGTATAAAAGTTAATGCTTGTATGTTAAACTGAATAACTATATAGCCCTCTAAAATAGTATAAGAAACATTCAACTTTGGAATCAGAAGACTTGAGTTTAGCTTTGCCATTTATTAGGATAAGTTGCTTTCCTTCACTTGGCTTCTGTTTCCTCATTTGAGCAGGGTTTTTTGTTTCTTGGTTTTTTTGGTTTTTTTTTTTTTAAGATTTGTTAGGGGCGCCTGGGTGGCTTAGTGGGTTGAAGCCTCTGCCTTCGGCTCGGGTCATGATCCCGGGGTCCTGGGATGGAGCCCCACATCGGGCTCTCTGCTTGGCAGGGAGCCTGCTTCCCCCTCTCTCTCTGCCTGCCTCTCTGCCTACTTGTGATCTCTGTCAAATAAACAAATAAAATCTTAAAAAAAAAAAAAGATTTTATTTGTTAGAGGGGGAGAGAGAGAGAACACAAGCACGGGGAGCAATAGGCAGAAGGAGAATCAGGTTCCCCACTGAGTAGGAATCCTGATGCGGGACTTGATCCCACGACCCTGGGATCATGACCCGAGTTGAAGGCAGACACTTAAGCACCAGCCACCCAAGTGTCCCTTGAGGAGTTTTTCGTTTTTAAGATTTTATTTATTTATTTATTTATTTGACAGAGAGAGAGACAGGGAAAAAGGGAACACAAGCAGGGGGAGTGTGAGAGGGAGAAGCAGGCTTCCTTCTGAGCAGGGAGCCCGATGTGGGGTTCGATCCCAGGATCCTGGGATCATGACCTGAGCTGAAGGCAGACGCTTAACCAACCGAGCCACCCAGGCATCCCTCCTTTGGGGAGTTTTAAGTAGATGATCTCTAAGGTCCTTTTAAATTTAGCTTTCTATCATTCCAATTTAGTTAAGGGATTTTGGGATAAGGGGGCTTGCAGAGGAAGGAAGGGAAGTAAGGTCCACCTATTGCCTAGGAATATTGAGCGACTAATGTAAGAAAATGGTTACCTAAGACAGTAGTCGTAACATTTGCAATGCTTAAGAGAGCCAACTTCCAGGGCACCTGGGTGGCTCAGTGGGTTAAAGCCTCTGCCTTCAGCTCAGGTCATGATCCCAGGATCCTGGGATCGAGCCCCACATCGGGGTCTCTGCTCAGCGGGGAGCCTTCCTCCTCTCTCTCTGCCTGCCTCTCTGCCTACTTGTGATCTCTCTCTGTCAAATAAATAAATAAATAAATCTTAAAAAAAAAAAAAGAGCCAACTTCCACGTAAGCTTAAACATTTATAGGAATATTTATAGCAACATTTATAAATAGGAATTTAGGAAGCAGAGAGGAAAGATAAACTAAGGCATATTCATACAATGAACTATTGCTCAGCAATAAAAAGGAACAAACTACAGATACATGCAATCTGGATGAATCTCAAGTATATAACATTGAGTAAAAAGGAGCCCTACAGAGAAGAGTACACACTGTATGATTCTATTTATATAAACGTCTAGAACAGGGGCTGGCTCAGTCAGAAGAGCATGTGGCTCTTGCTCTCACAGTCATGAGTTTAAGCCCCATGTTGGGTATAGAGATTACTAAAAATAAATAAACTTAAAAAAAAAGTCTAGAATTGGCAAGTTGTGGTTGTTTCTGGGGGTGAAGCGGGGTAAGAACTAGCTGGGAAGAAGCATGAGGGAACTTTCTAAGGAGAAGATAATGGTCTGTATCTTGAATTTGTCAAAACACTAGCAAATGTACATAAGATTTATACATTTATACAAATTACATGTGAATTTTACATCAGAAGAAAAAAAATCTATAAATAATTGTTGAACTTTAGTTAATCTGCATGCTAAGGGAGTTAAGGTAAAGTGTAGTGGTATCTGCAATTTTTTTTTTTTTTAAGATTTTATTTATTTGTTTGACAGGGAGAGAAATCACAAGCACAGGGAGTGGCAGACAGAGGGAAAGGGAGAAGAAGGCTTCAAGTGCAGCAGGGAGCCTGATGCAGGGCTTGATCCCAGGTCTGTGGGGTCATGAACTGAGCGGAAGGCAGCTGCTAAACTGACTGAGCCACCCAGTTGCCCCATGCAATTTACTTTAAAATACATCAAAATTGGGGCACCTGGGCGGCTCAGTTGGTTGAGCGTCTGACTCTTGGTTTCAGCTCATGTCATGCTCTCAGGGTCCTGGGATCAAGCCCCATGTTAGGCTCTGCACCCAACAGGGAGTTTGCTGAAGATCCCCACCCCCCTCATGTGTGCATGTACATGCTCTCTCTCTCCCTAAAAAGAAATAAGTAACTCTTTTTAAAAATTAAAAAAAAAAACTTTACAATGCATCAAAATTGAGATGGTTAATAAGATGGACAGATGGATGGTAAGTGGTAGATAATAAAGCAAGTTCAGTAAATGCTAGAATTTAGGGGGTGAGTGTACAAGTGTTCACTGTAAAATTCTTTCAACACCGTCGTATGTTTTCAACACTTCCCAATAAGTGGGAAACATCCTAAAAAGTCAAAAAACAAGAACTGGAAACTTTTATTTTATCTTATTTTAAAGATTATTTATTTATGTATTTATTTGAGAGAGAGATAGTGAACACAAGTAGGCAGAGCGGCAGGCAGAGGGAGAGGGAGAAGTAGGTTCTCTGCTGAGCAGAGAGCCCAATGTGGGACTTGATCCAGGACCCTGGGATCATGACCTGAGCCGAAGGCAGCCACTTAACCGACTGAGCAACCCAGGTGTCCCAAGAACTGGAAACTTTTAGATAAAGTAAATTGACTTTTGGAAAAGCAACAAAGGTAATGAAGGCTCACATGGTCCTATTCCTTCCAGGTCATGTAGCTAAGGCCAATGAGGATTATAGGATGGCTCTGAATAGTATGCAAGAAAGATAAGATTATCCTTGTCTCAAATGATGACAGCTGCAAAGTCCATATGCTTGGTCTCCCATATTCTGGCCGATAAAGCACAAAAATGTGACCTAATATTCTGTCTGGTATTTTTGACATTAACACAATATCCAAGAGCATAATCAGTGGACTCATCTCACTGAAGAGGGTAAAAGCGAGTTTGGGCATTAGAGAACCTTCACAGAGAATGACAGCTATGTATAATCATGTGGTAAGATCACATTAAACTGTATACTTTATGGTTATTCAGTTAACCCAGAGTGCATAAAATCCCCAATTCATTTCTTCTCACCAAGACATAGTAGAAACGTAATATAATGTTACAGGATAAATTGTTAGATTGGCTTCTGATGAAGATGACTTTTGTTTTAAGATGACTTTTTAGGATACCTGGGTAGCTCAGTGGGTTAAAGCCTCTGCCTTCAGCTCATGATTTCAGGGTCCTGGGATCAAGGCCTGCATTGGGCTCTCTGCTCAGCAGGGAGCTTGCTTCCCTCCTCCCCCCGCCTGCCTCTCTGCCTACTTGTGATCTCTGTCAAATAAATAAATAAAAATCTTAAAAAAAAAATCGGGGCACCTGGGTGGCTCCGTTGTTAAGCGTCTGCCTTCGGATCAGGTCATCATCCCGGGGTCCTGGGATCAAGCCCTACATCAGGCTCCCTGCTCCATGGGAAGCCTGCTTCTCCCTCTCCCACTCCCCCTGCTTCTGTTCCCTATCTCACTGTGTCTCTCTCTGTCAAATAAATGAATAAAATCTTTAAAAAAATCCAAACAGCCCATTAAAAAAAAAAAAAAGATGACTTTTTATATATGGCATCACCTGCTTCATTATGAACCAAAGTTAAAAATAGCTCCAGCTTGGAGCCTGGGTGGCTCAGTGGGTTAAGCCTCTGCCTTCGGCTCAGGCCATGATCTCAGGGTCCTGGGATCAAGCCCCATGTCAGGCTCTCTGCTCAGCGGGGAGCCTGCTTCCTCCTCTCTCTGCCTGCCTCTCTGTGTACTTGTGATCTCTCTCTCTCTGTCAAATAAATAAAACCTTAAAAAAAAAATAGCTCCAGCTTGCTCAAATTGTTATATAACCTCAACTTTCATTCCTATCAACACAATGGAAGGTTATTATCTACCATGATGTTATTAGAACAAAAGACCCTGCTTGTGTGTGATCGCTCTCAAATAAATAAATAAATAAAATATATGTATATAAATTTTTAAAATCTTAAAAAAAAAAAAAACCACTGTAACAATTTAGATACACATTACCCCCTGAGAGTGGCTGTTTCATCAATCTAATTTAGATTAATTAAGAAGGAAAATCACTCGTTAGATTATAAACCTTTAACACTAATGTACACGATGTTCTGAGTGTGCACAAAGATAGTTAATATGAGGAATCACTATTTCACTTCTAATTTTTGATTTACTTATGATTGGAAAATGACTAAAAAGTTATAAGTATAATAGGGACTCTGTATTACCTACATGCATATTTTTAAAGAATAATACATATAACTTTTTAATTTAAATTTTGTTTCTCTTGATTATATTTACTGAAATATATGTTAAGTCTGTCAAACTCAACACTTAAATGCTTGGGCTTGTATTTTGTATGTCCTGCCCCAACCCCCCACACCATTTCATTTCACTGGTAATTCATTTTTACTGTTCTACAAAAGTATCTAATCTGCGAATGGTTGGAAAGGAAGAACACTGGTTCTTCACAGTTTCAGAGTAACGGGTGTGGGTCTCATTCTGGCAGTGCACCGCAGACAGAATCGAATAGTGATGGAACAGGGGCACCTGAGTGGCTCAGTGGGTTAAAGCTTCTGCCTTTAGCTCAGGTCATGATCCCAGGGTCCCAGGATCAAGCTCCCCATCAGGCTCTCTGCTCAGCGGGGAGCCTGCTTCCCTTCCTCTCTCACTGCCTGCCTCTCTGCCTACTTGTGATCTCTCTCTGTCAAATAAATAAATAAAATCTTAAAAAAAAAAAAGGCAACAGAACAGCAGTAGTATCACACAGAAAGCCCATGGAAAGGGATCTTGGCTGTCTTAGGCCACCAAGCTTGAGTTGCTTTTGCTCATTTTAAGACTCTCCAGCCTTTCCAGTGATTCTACGAGCTATGTGACTGCGTTCTAACTTTTTAAATAGAGTCAGTTTCATGATATGCACCTGGTACAAACTTTTTGGCCTACTCCTTTTGGTTTGCTCATCTTTATTGCTCAGTCTGCGCCTCCCCACATGAAAGAACCAGCTGCTACTCCTTCACCTCCCCCTTCCCACCCTAAGCTGCAGGTTTCATTTCTGCTGAAGTGTGGCAAAATGTTCCTGGTTCCCTATGTCTTACAACAAAAATAATGTTAAAAGGGCAAATCTGCTATTAGTCCAGCTGTATTATTAAGTTAAATAATAGTAAATATTGGGTACTTATATCCCAAGTACTATATACCAGGTGTTATGCCTCATTTAAATACTACAACAAAACTGTATGAGAGATAACAATACTCCCATTTTATAGATGAGGAAACTAAGGGTCAGAGAGGTTAAATAACTTTATCGAGGTTACAGGTTAAAATCGCTTCTCGATTCCAAAAGCATATAATCACTTGAGAAGCTAAAGATATTAGAATGTTTAGAAAATAACCCACTCAGCTTGTACTTTATCTGAGATGGACCACCTGTATTACCTTCTGGTTCTTACCTGTTAGCTTAGTGAAGGCTTCCATGTCATCTATTGCTGTAGAGATGTGATACTTTTTTCCTTCAGCACCTGTAATCTCTATGTAGGGGTCTGCTTTGAGGAAAGCATTTGTAATCCTAAAGATCATTGCATAAAAATTTATGTTTATGAGAAAATTTGAGTATTTGCTTAATGTCCACACTTGAAGTTAAAGAAATCTTTCTACTTCAGAGAAGTAAAATCCTGAGACATGATGTTCTAAAGACAACTGTTTTTGGATCCTACATAAATGCATAAATAAGCCTATGGTGATTTGTGGGCTACCATGTTTACTGTGACCCAGGCATTATGTAGGGCTCTAGATAACATTATCTTATTTAATCTTTCCAACAAGATAGACATAATCAGCCTCAATTTTACAGAGGCAGATATGAAGTAATTTTCATTTAACCAAGTTAGGAAGAAGTAGTACCAGGCTTTGCACCTAGATGTCTCTGACTCTCTGCATTAAAAACAAAAACTTCTCATCAAAGGAACAACCATACAAACAGGTGAATGTATTCTAACTAGTCTGCTCATGTCAAGTTAAAATTATTTCAGAGACATGGAATTAACTCACACTCTTCTTTCGAGAACTCTTCATGGGTCTGTGAGTCTCACAGAGATGAATGGTTCTACTTTTATCTACCTGGCTGAACTTTTCTGCTATGGTTCTCACTAGGTTGGGGAGAAGAGGTGAAATTCCTATTGGTTTTGCTATTTTCTACTAATTTTGACAAATAACTGAGGTTATTTGAGGTGAGGATAGACATTAATCTTAATTCTTAAAATTAATGTTTGTCATTAGTTTCAGAGTGTCAGTTATTCATGTTCCTATCTCCCACCTTGATCCTAAGGTCTGGCACATAAGCAACTGCCTCTGGGGAGGTCTAAGCCATTGCCCCTTCATGTCTTGCTGAAGCCAACTCTTCCACACTTCACTATCCCCTTTATTCATTCTCCTCTTTTTCCTCCAAGTTTACTTTTTGCTAGTTTTTGTTGTATTAAGGGAACCATTTCAGATTTAGTCACTTAAAGTTCACTTAAAATTTGCTTGAATTCACCTAGAAAGCTCAACTTGACTCAAGAATGATCTAAGAAAGCATCACAAAAAATTTTATAGGGAAATAGCAGTTGAATTTCTTACATTGTATCAATGATGTTGCCAATTTTGTGTTGATAAGCTCTGCGGTGCAAAGAGTTGCGAGTATGGAACATGTCATATAGATTCCCAACCTCCTGCAGGAAAACATAAAATAAATATTAATGCAGGATCAGGTTCTGTTACCCTTGTTAGAAGACAAGTACAGAGGACAAGAAAAAGGGATGGTGACAGACAGACAAGAAAGCTATGCACAGGAGCTACCTCATTAAAATTCCTGAGCCCATTAAAAAAACTAAGGGGCAGGAGCGTAAAATCATTTCTTGGTTTGCAACTTTTCTTCTTAGTAACAAAATCTATCGCTTTAACTCTGTAGCAGGTTGTTTTAGGCATCTTCAGTATGTTTTTTAATCTCAACAAGTCTAGAAATTAGGCATTATTCTTCTTATATTCTTTATTCTCAAAAGAAAGACTTTTTTTTTTTTTTTAAAGATTTTCTGTATTTGACAGAATGAGAGGGAGAATGCGGAAGCAGAGGGAGAGCAGGCAGAGGGAGAAGCAGGCTCCCCACTGAGCAAGGAAGTCGATCCCAGGACTGTGGGATCATTACCTGAGCCGAAGGCAGACACTTAACCATCTGAGCCACCCAGGTATCCCAAAGAAAGACTTTCTGTATAATGCCATATTACTCTCTAGTTACATGACTCTAGCAAGGACCCAATGATTCAGTATTTTACCTATTATGAAACACTAAAATAGATCGATTTTTTTTTTTTTTGGAAATGTGCTTTTATTTTCAAATTCAGGTATGTGACACTACATAGTTCAATGCTAACACACCTGTGTGAGATTTAACAACATTAAGAACTGACAGCCAGTGATACACAAATCCAGCATCTCCCTCTCCATCTCCCTCATACGGTTAAGGATGAGACTTGAGTCAAACTTTCTGGGCTGAAATTCTAGTTCTGCCATGTATTAACTCTATGTCTTCTCAGTGCTTCAACTTGCTCACCTGTTAAGTGGCATAAGAATAGTATCTATTTTATAGGGTTGTGAGGACTGAGTTAATCCACCTAAAGCATTTAAAACAGTGCCTAGCACAACACTCAATAAATGTCTGTTCTAATTTTGTTATTATTTAACAATGCAGAAAATGAAAAGAACTTTACGATACTTACAAGTGCTAAGCGTAAAATAAAAAGATTGACAATTTACCAGGTTGTGATTTTTCCAAATTATTGAATGATTACTTCTAGACTTCGAACTAGGAACAATACCTTCTTTATTGTTCCTTTGACATAGCTCACCTTATCTCTAGGACAAATACACTTCCCATTCTCTACTTCACAGACACGGGCAAATTTAATAAAGCGCTTGTAGTCAAAATTATTTTGGATTCCAAGATGATGGCAGTCCCTGGAAAGATTCCAAAGCAGAGAGATGAAATTCTTCAATGAGGAAACTGTACCTTAAATATTAACCTAAATGTACCCAATGATTTCATTTTTTATCTAAATAAAAATAAAATATATCTAAATGATATAAGGATTTTTTTTAAAGATTTTATTTATTTATTTGACAGAGAGAGATCACAAGCAGGCAGAGAGGCAGGCAGAGAGAGAGGAAGGGAAGCAGGCTCCCCGCGGAGCAGAGAGCCCGATGCGGGGCTCGATTCCAGGACCCTGCGATCATGACCTGAGCCGAAGGCAGCGGCTTAACCCACTGAGCCACCCAGGCGCCCCTAAATGATATAAGGATTTTAACCAATTTTTCTGAAATGTTCACTGCATACCTTGCAAAATAATCCCATTTGTCCACATCGATGCCAGTTCTTTTATTGGCCACTATCTCATAAAGGAAGCTTTTCTCTTTAGGACGCCCTTTATATGGCCACTGGAAGACAAGAAAACTCACCATAGTTTTAGGATACGAACCTTATCTATTTACAAGCAAAGCAAAGCAACTGTGTTAACCTAAAAATTATAAACAGATACTTAATGGGAATGTGAGATAACTTAGAAGGTTCTACTTTTTCCTTCTTCCACTTAATTCCTAAACTAGTAGAAAAAGGAAAAGAAATGCTAAGGTATGTGATATCCTGTTAATACTAAACCTTGTGCCATTGAAAGGATCCTAACTCACTGCATTTTTTTTTTTTTAAGATTTTTATTTACTTATTTGACAGACAGAGATCACAAGTAGGCAAAGGCAGGCAGAGAGAGAGGAGGAAGCAGGCTCCCCGAGGAGCAGAGAGCCCGATGCGGGGCTCGACCCCAGGACCCTGGGATCATGACCCGAGCCGAAGGCAGAAGCTTTAACCCACTGAGCCACCCAGGTGCCCCTCATTGCATTTCTGATAACCAACATCTTTCTTCTTTTCTTGGCTTGAAAGTTTCTTTAAAATATAAAATTTAATTATAAATTGGTAAAAATGTCTCTCATATGCTAATGCTTAAATTCATGCATGAAAATAGTATTATCAAAGTAGTTACACATCTAGTCTAAATGGAATGATTCAGCCCCACGAGCCCCCACATCATGCTCCCTGCTCAGCACTGAGACTGCTATTCCCACTCCCTCTGCAGCTCCCCCTGCTGATGTGCTCTCTCTGTCAAATAAATAAAATCTTTTAAAAAAAATTTTTGAAGCTCCCATATTTTGGAAATAGAATATTTGCTTCAAAATCCAGCTCTTCATCCTATATTTTACAAATAGATTTGTACATACTTACTGAAAAAAACTTAAACTCAGAGGGAAATTATTTTTCAACTTCTTTTCTATTATTTATTTTTTAAAGCATTTTATTTATTTATTTGAGAGAGAGAGCAAGCATGAGCAGGAGGAGGGGAAGAGGAAGAAGCAGACTCCCTGCTGAGCAGGAAGCTTGATCCCAGAACTCTGGGATCATGACCTGGGCGGAAGGCAGATGCTTAACCAACTGGGCCACCCAGGCACCCCATTTATCTATCTCTCTATCTAAGAGGGGAGGGGCAGATGGAGAAGGAGAGACAGAATCCCAAGTAGGCTCCATGCCTACTTGTGCAGAGTCTGACCTGGGGCTCAATCCCATGACCCTGAGATCATGACCTGAGCCTAAACCAAGAGTTGGACACTTAATCAACCAAGCCACCCAGTCGTTAAGTGTCTGCCTTCGGCTCAGGTCATGATCCCAGAGTCCTGGGATCAAGCCCCACATCAGGCTCCCTGCTTGACAGAAAGCTTGCTTCTCTCTCTCCTACTCCCCCTGTTTGTGTTCCCTCTTTCACTGTCTCTCTGTCAAATAAATGGATAAAATCTTTAAAATCAACAACGGCAAAAACAAACAAACAAACAAACAAAAAAAAACAAAAAATAATAACAAGCCACCCAGGTGCCCCTCAGCTTCTTTTTAATTAAAACAAACAAAAAAACCTAAACTTTCCTTTGAACTATTCAACTTTTTTTCTAGTTCTTCATATATCTAAATATTTCAGATGCGATTTTTTTAAAAAGATTTTATTTATTTATTTGACAGACAGAGATCACCAATAGGCAGAGAGGCAGGCGGAGAGAGGGGGGGAAGCAGGCTCCCCCTGAGCAGAGAGCCTGATGGGGCTTGATCCCAGGACCCTGGGATCATGACCTGAGCCGAAGGCAGAGGCTTTAACCCACTGAGCCACCCAGGTGCCCAAGATGCTATTTTTTAATAATTTTATTTTTTTCTCTTCTTTTTAAATTTCCTTTTCTGAGCTCTGCCCCCTCTTATCCTTTTCTCCCCCCACTTCCCATTCCCTCCCATCTTTCCCCCCAGCACTCAAACATGTTAATTTTAATGGAGAAACAAGACACACACCTCTACATTTTCCAAACATTACCTCTGTCTCCTATATAGAATACTGCATATATATTCACCAAAAATTATTTACCCATGTATTTTAACTTGGGGGGGTAACTTCTAAAGATCTCAGTTAAGAAATTAAAAAAAATAGATAAGGCTTTCATTTTTTTGTATTAAAGGGTAGAAACATATAATGTATTTTATCACTTAGTCTCCCTAAAATAGCCAAATATCTCTTTTCAAATAGCTCTGAAGGAAACTAGGAAAGACTAGATGGGAAACACAGTCAATTCAAATTAAGTGGTACAAAAACTTACCGAAGAATCTTTGATTGGTGATTCAAGTGGTCCTGTAATTTGTTCCTTGATAAAGCAAATGTCTTCTTCAGGGACAAGACCGTAGTATTTCATGACTGCTTTGAGTCCATTAGAATTAATGAGGTGCTCAAACATCATCACTGAGCCCTGTTCATGCTAAGAAAAGTCAACACAATATGGTCTGTTATAGACTCCAGTGCATTAGGGACCCCAGATAATCCAAATTATTCTTGATTCTAGGTAATTCAAAGATAAATTTCTACTGCATGTTAATTATCTAGCTTTCGACTACCGTCTTGCAGATATTTTCTTTTTTTTTTTTAAAGATTTTATTTATTGGGACGCCTGGGTGGCTCAGTTGGTTAAGCAGCTGCCTTCGGCTCAGGTCATGATCCCAGCATCCTGGGATCAAGTCCCACATCGGGCTCCTTGCTCGGCAGGGAGCCTGCTTCTCCCTCTGCCTCTGCCTGCCACTCTGTCTGCCTGTGCTCGCTCTCTCTCGCTCTCTCTATGACAAATAAGTAAATAAAATCTTAAAAAAAAAAAAAAGATTTTATTTATTGATTTGACAGACAGAGATCACAAGCAGGCAGAGAGGCAG
>PISX010002567.1:91587-107979 GCA_004024625.1 Mellivora capensis | reverse complement strand
TGGGGCTCGATCCCAGGACCCTGAGATCATGACCCGAGCCGAAGGCTGAGGCTTAACCCACTGAGCCACCCAGGTGCCCCTGCAGATATTTTCTTTTTAAAGTAGGCTACACACCCAGCATGGAGCCCAATGCAGGGCTTTAACTCATGATCCTGAGATCCAGACCTGAGCTGAGATCAAGAGTCGGATGCCTAACCAGCTGAGCACCCAGGCACCCCTTGCAGATATTTTTAAAAACCTGTCAAATTTGTCTACATTTTACTAGCTTATAAACATTTTACATATCATGTTCATTATTATTTCATAAATATATTTAATATGGAGCACCTAGGTGGCTCAGTCAATTAAGCATCTGCCTTCGGCTGAGGTCATGATCCCAGGGTCCTGGGATGGAGCCCCTCTTCAGGCTCCTTGATCAACGAAGAGCCTGCTTCTCCCTCTGCCTGCCTGCCTGCTGCTTCCCTGCTTGTGCACTTGCTCGCTCTCTCTCTCACTCTGTCAAATAAATAAAATCTTTTTAAAAAGTAATAAATATATTTAATGAGATATAATCATTTACAGTACAGAAGTACTGCACAGCATGATACAGAAGAATATTACCCACACAGTAGAATCCTGCTTGAATGAGAATCACTATAAAATTCAGTTCAGTTGAGAGGCCTGGCTGGCTGAATTGGTGGAGCAATCTCCATCTTGGGTTGTGAGTTCAACCCCAACATGGGGTGTGAAGTCTACTTAAAATAAAATTAACATTTTCAAAAAAGGGGTGCCTGGGTGGCTCAGTGTGTTAAGCTTCTGCCTTCAGCTCATGTCATGATTTCAGGGTCCTGGGATCAAGCCCCGCATCGGGCTCTCTGCTCGGCAGGGAGCCTGCTTCCCCCTCTCTCTCTGCCTGCCTCTCTGCCTACTTGTGATCTCTCTCTGTGTGACAAATAAATAAATAAAATCTTTTAAAAAATTAAAAAAAAAAATTCAGCTCTATTGTTTCACCAACCTTGAAACATCAAGTTACAAATTCTGTTAGCACTTCCATCTAGTGGCAAAACAGGGTAACTGCAAACTTGCCAGTAAAAACAAAAGTGTTTGGAGCTCTGAGGTCAACATCTACATGGGAATCTTGAACTAGCCTCTTTCTATTCCTCTGTCTCTGCTCACTCAGATCAAATGATCCCCTGAAGACATCGATGCCATCACAGGTCTTACCAAAAACTGATTCAATATGAAAACAAAACACCTGAATGGACCTATAACTATTTTTTTAAAAATGAATAAGATGCATATTAATTATAAAGAGAAAAAACAGTTAAAGTTTATAGTGGAGAAATCTGGTAAACATTGCCTTAATCAAATGATCAAAGTTAGTATCACCAGCACTGTGCTAAACAGATTTTATGTGCCTCTGATGTGAAATACTAAGAAGATATATACAATGTAGCATTCTACTGAAAATACATACTCTGACAGTATGTATGCATCAGAAAACTGCAAACATCCCAAATTGACAAACTGAGGGACATTCCAGAAACAAATCAACTGTATTCTTCAAAAATAACAAGGTTGTAAAAGATAAAGATTGAAGACTTATTCCAGATCAAACGGAAAGTAAAGGGAAATCACAACTAAGTAGTATGTATGGATCAAGGAGGGGGAAAAAAAAGTTTTCTTCCTCCTTTTCTATATGGAAAATTGGTGCAATTTGAAAGGAAGTAAAAATTAGATAATAGTATAGCACCAATATTAATTTTCTGATTTTGGTACTTGTACTGGGGTTATGTAAAAGAATGTTTTTGTTTTTAGGAAATACCCACTGAAGTATTTAGGAATAAAGGGGTTTGTGTACAACTTACTTTCAAATGGTTCAGAAAAAAAAAATAATACTTTTTAAAAGATTTTTATTAAATAATCTCTACACCCCATATGGGGCTCAAACTCATAAACCAGAGATCAAGAGTCCCAAGCTCCACTGACTGAGCCAGCCAGGTACCCCCCAAAAATGTATATATTACAGAAAAACTTAAGTCCCCCAAAGATAGTATGGACAAGAGCAAGGAAAACTATAAGCAACTCAGGAGTAAATATAACAAAAGATGTATAAAGTCTTTATGGAGAAAATTATAAAATTTATAATAGAAGAGCAAAGGGCCAAAGATACTCAATAAAAGAACAGAGTCTGAACTCTGAAAGAACAATTGTCCTACCAACTATCAAGACTTATTATAAAGTAATAGTAATTAAGAAAGTGTGGAATGGGGCACCTGGGTGAGTCAGTGGTTGTGTGTCCGACTCATGATTTCAGCTTGGGGGGTGATCTTGGGGTCATGGGACTGAGCTCCATGTTGGGCTCCCCACTCAGTGTGGAGTCTGCTTGGGATTCTGTCTCTCTCTCCCTCTGCCCCTCCCCTACTCCCATGCTCTCTCGCTCTCTCTCAAATAAATCTTTAAAAGAATAAATATAAAAATAAATGAACAAAAATAAATAAATAGGGGTGCCTGGGTGGCTCAGTCAGGTAGACATCTGACTCTTGGTTTTAACTTCGGTCATGATCTTGTGGGTCATGGAATCTGCTCTCAGTAAAGGGGTCTGTTTGGGGACTCTCTCTCTTTGCCCCTCCGTCCTCTCTCTCTCTCTATCAAAATAAATAAATCTTAAAAAAAAAACACCATAAAAGTAAATAGAATCCTAAAGTGAAAAGCCAAAAATTTTTTTAACTTTAATTTTTTTAAGTTTATTTACTTATGTAATCTTCACACCCAATGTGGGGCTTGAACTCACGACCATGAGATCAAGAGCTGCATACTCTAGTGACTGAGCCAGCCACCCAGGCAGCCCTGAAAGGCCAATTTTTTTTTTTTTTTTTGGAAGGTGTACTTATTTATTTCAGAGACAGAGCATAAGTGGGAGGGGCAGAAGGAAAGAGAATCTCAAGCAGACTCAGTGCCAAGCAAGGAGCCCCACAATGGTCTTGATTCCATGACCCGGAAATCAGGGTCTGAGCTGAAACCAAGAGTCAGACCCTAACTGACTGTGCCATCCAAACATCCCTATTTATTTATTTTTATTCTTTTTGTTGTTGTTGTTTAAGATTTTATTTTTATTTGACAGAGAGAGAAAAATACAAAGTCTTTCAAATACGAAGGCTTGGAAATCAGGGTGCCTTGATCTCAGGGTTCTCAGCTCACGCCCCATGTTGGGGGTGGAGCCTACTTTAAAAAATAAATACGAAGACTTGCAAATGGCCAAATAGGTCCTATTTAGATCAGTCTTGCTGAAGAAAACAACTATTAAGTCTGGACAACTTCCTACAGGTACTGGCCAGCGACCAAAAGTGAACAGATGGGAGAAGAAAGTTAACACTTGGGAAAAAAAAAAGCCTTGGGCAACATGCCAGTTCTTTCATGGCCTGTAGCATGAGGTCCCAAGACAGCAAAACTACAGAGAAACTACCCTCTTAGTTGAAGAACTAGAATACTTCATCAGAATTTAAAATTTGTTTCTCAAAAGGCACCGTTAGAAAAAATGAGTTGGCAAGTTCCAGACAGGAGAAAAATCTCCACAATTCATATAACGATTATGTATGTGTGTGTGTGTATATATACACACACATGTATATATGTGTGTACATATACACATATGTATACATGTATATATACACATATACATATATATAAACATGTATACTACATACTACATATATATGCAACATATATATACTACATACACTATTATATATATAGTTAAATCATATATATATATAATTACTCAAATCAACAATTAAAAGGCAAACAATAACATTTTTAATTTTTAAATGGGCTAATGTTGAAAGAACTCTTCATGAAAGATATATCAATAAAGCACAGGGCACCTGGGTGGCTCAGTTGGTTAAACGTCTGCCTTCAGCTCAGGTCATGATCTCAGAAGTATGGGATTGAGCCCCACATCAGGCTCCTTGCTCAGCGGGAGCCTGCTTCTCCCTCTCCTCCCCATTTATGCTCTCTCTTGTTATCTGTCACTATCTGTCTCTCTCTAATAAATAAATAAAACCTTTTAAAAAAATAACTACAGAAAATAGTATTCAATGTATATCAAAGAATGTCAATTAAAAAAAAAAACCAAACAAACCAAAAAAAACCCACCTAAACCCCACAAAACACCACTGACACTTATTAGGCAAATCTAAAAAACCAAAATGTTGGGGCGCCTGGGTGGCTCAGTGGGTTAAAGCCTCTGCCTTCGGCTTGGGTCATAATCCCAGGGTCCTGGGATCGAGCCGTGCATCAGACTCCCTGCTCAGAGGGGAGCCTGCTTCCTCCCTCTCTCTCTGCCTACTTGTGATCTCTGTCTGTCAGATGAATAAATAAAATATTTAAAAAATAAATAAATAAAAATAAAAATAAAAGACCGAATGTTAATGAGGCTATGGAACAGGAAATCTCCCACACTCCTGACAGAGCATAACATGGTACAGTATGGGAGAGGTCAAGGAGTTTCTTACAAAACAAACTTGCATCTACTTTATGATCTGGTACTTGTAGGCATTTTACCTAAAATAAATGAAGACATTTTCCATGAAAATCATGCACAGTGATGTGTATAGCAACCTCATTTGTAATAGTCAAAAAGTGAAAACAACCCAAGTTCTATCAAAGGGAAAAAGAATAAACCAATCACAACTTACCCATACAATGGAATATTAACTCAGCAATAAGCAAGGATCAATAGGTGATGCACACAACATGAAGGAAACTCACAATCATCATGTTGTGTGTGAATAAAAGCAAGACACAAGAGAGTATCTATGAAATGATTCTACTAATATTAAATCTAAGAACAGGCAAAGCTAAGCTATGTTTATAAAAATCCAGATGAGGGAGAAGCGGGCATTGACTGAGAAAGGCATAAGGGAATTTCCCAAGAAGATGAAGACATTCCATATCTTGACTTGGGTAGTGGTTACGTGGATGTATACAACTGCAATTCACTGAACCAGGGTCTCAGACTGGCTCAGTCAGTGGAGTGTGAGACTCTTGATCTTGGGGTTATGAGTTTGAGCCCCATGTTAGGTGTAGAGATGTCTTAAAATAAACAAACTTTAAAAAATTTTACTGAACTGTACACTTAAGATCAGTACAACTTACTATATGTGAATATAGTTTTTTTCTTTCTTTAAAAGAAAAAAAAAATAGGGGCACCTGTTTGGCCCAGTTGGTAAAGCATGTGACTCTTGATCTCGGGATCAAGAGTTCAAGCCCCTGGGGCGCCTGGGTGGCTCAGTGTCATGATCCCGGGGTCCTGGGATCAAGCCCCGCATCAGGCTCTCTGCTCAGCAGGGAGCCTGCTTCCCTTCCTCTCTCTCTCTGCCTGCCTCTCTGCCTACTTGTGATCTCTGTCTGTCAAATAAATAAATAAATAAAATCTTAAAAAAAAAAAGTTTCCATTAAAAAAAAAAAAAGGTAGATAATGATTCTTTCCTTAAAGACTACTGGGAAATCAAATGAAATATATATGTATATGAGTATACTGTAATGGGGAAGTATACTATCACACAGCAGTGGTTGCTTGAATATAGGACTACGTACCGTCCATTTCACATCTGGGCGAGCAAGTGGAATAAATCTTCCATCAAACATATGTGAAAATGGCCCATGACCTTAAAAACAAAAGCAGCCTTAGAACAAGGAAACTGTTTTTAAGCTGGTAAAAGGTGAATCTATTTTTTTAATCTTTTAAACTTAACTTGTAAACCAACAGAAATTAATAATCTATAAGTACATCACAAAATACGACAAACAAATCCTCCCTTCCTATTTTCTAAAACAAGAGAACAGGAAATAAAACCACATAGGAAAGTAAGCTGTCCATGGAAGGGTCTCTGAGTCATCAGAGCTTACATAATTCTGAGGAAAGGATAGTTTTTGTGTAACTTAAAGGAATGTTAAGGGGAAAACTGGCATCTTCAGATTGAATATATTAGAATAGCCATTTTAAGGGTGCCTGGGTGGCTCAGTGGGTTAAACCTCTGCCTTTGGCTCTGGTCATGATCTCAGGGTCCTGGGATCGAGCCCCACATCGGGCTCCCTGCTCAGCAGGGAGCCTGCTTTCCGCCTCTCCCTCTGACTGCCTCTCTGCCTACTTGTGATCTCTCTCTGTCAAATAAATAAATAAAATCTAAAAAAAAAAAAAAAAAGAATAGCCATTTTAAGACAATCCACTGGGGTGCAGGAAGAAAATAATATAACTTTATTTTTCTACTCTCATCCTATTAAAAGGGATCTCTTTTCATGTAAATTTTATAATGTACTTAATATATTTTATAGAAATACACATACTCAGATTTTTACTGCTGATGTGGGCAACCAAAAGTAGAGCTCACTAGTTCACCTTATTTATAAGTGATTTTTAATATTCCACTCATTTAATAATATGAAACTGTTGACAAACAACTCTGTAATTATCAGAATTTCTGAAATGGGTTACTTGCCTGAAGAGGGACTCTACCTGGACCAGGCCAGGGCCTTTCTGCAAATCATAGTCTACAAAAAGCCTCATGAATGCAGTGCTCAGAGTCCTAGGCACTGGCAGTTTTCCCAATAATATCCTCTCAAAATACCTAGATCTGTTAAATTTATCATCTAGGAGTGATACTGGTCTACTGAAATCTCCAAGCTAAAGAGAGTGCCCTACCCCTTTAAGAATCCGGCTGTTTGAAAGACTGAGACCTCCGTTTCTCTACCCTGTGGGCACACATAAACTCTTAGGCTCCTCCAAAAGGGTAGGAATAAATTACAAAGATAAGGGGGTAAAAACTCCTATAACAAAAGAGGACAAGGGGATGCCTGGGTGGCTCGGTGGGTTAAAGCCTCTGCCCTTCAGCTCAGGTCATGATCTCAGGGTCCTGGGATCGAGCCCCACATCGGGCTCTCTGCTCAGCAGGGAGCCTGCTTCCTCCCCTCTCTCTGCCTGCCTCTCTGCCTACTTGTGATCTCTGTCTGTCAAATAAATAAATAAAATCTTTAAAAAAAAAAAAAAACAAACAAACAAAAAAAACAAAACAAAACAAAAGAGGACAATCTCTTTTCTCTTTGTTTGTCAAAGAAGGATGATACTCTTCTACTTGGATTTAAGTGGTCCAAGACCTCACCTGGGTCAGGGAAGAAAAGCGGTTTTCTAAATCTGTTGTTAATCCGGTTTTCTAAATCTGTTGTTAATCCGCTAGCACAGGGGCGCCTGGGTGGCTCAGTGGGTTAAAGCCTCTGCCTTCAGCTCAGGTCATGATCCCAGGGTCCAAGTCCCGCATCGGGTTCTCTACTCAGCGGGGAGCCTGCTTCCCCCCCTCTCTCTGCCTACTTGTGGTCTCTCCTGTCAAATAAATAAATAAAATCTTAAAAAAAAAAAAAATCTGCTAGTGCAGATTATGTATTCTAGGTATGAGAGGAATGGATTTGATAAAGTAACTGAAAGATAATGGCAATTTTTTAACAAGGAGAATAAAACAAAGATAATACAGCCTCCTAAACACAGTAGTCAAAAAATCTCACTATCAGAAAGTCCTTTCATATAACTTGTAGGAAAGATGTGTAATGTGGGAAATACATTGAAAGACTACAACAACAACAACAACAACAAAAAGTAGCAATGCTTTGGGGTTATGAATCATTTCAGGAAGAAGCAATGGTACATTTAAATTAATGTTAACTGCAGAATTAAAACGCAATTTTCATATATCTTTTGGTTAATCGGATTTTTAAATTTCAAATTACGTGAACAGCGTTTGTTCTTTGTACAGCATACCGAGATCATGACAAAGGCCAGCAATCTGAACACAGAGCACATCCCGTTCGCTTATCTGCAGCTCTGGTTGTTTCTCCCGAAGTGCACGAACCAGACATCCTGCTAGATACCCTACACTGCAGAGTAAGCAAAACAAAAAAGCAACATAAAGTCACTCTTCCATTTGAAAGATGATACTATTAGACCTCAAGAAATTTAACATGTTTCTCAAATGTTCTAATGTATCTCTACAACAAGTTAACAGAGTAGTCAAGTAGTCAGTTTCAGAACTAAGCAGAAACACACAAACAGAATCCCCAAAGCAGGACCTCTTGGCCCACAATCAATAATCACTAGGGAAATGCAACATCAAAACCAAACCACAATGAGATACCACCCTCACATGCATTAGAAAGGCTATTATAAAACAAAACCAAACCAAACCTCCAAAAAACAAAATAACAAATGTTGGCTGGGACAAGGAGAAATTAGAACCCTTATATACTATTGTTGGGAATGTATAATGGCGTAGCCACTATGAAAAACAATATGGTGACTGCTCAAAAAATTAAAAATAGAATTATCATATGATCTAGCAGTATGTAGCCAAAACACTGAAAGCAGGGTCTCAAAGAGATATATGCACACCCATGTTCATAGCAACAGTATTCACAATAACCAGAGGTGGAAGCAACCTGAGTGTCCACTCACAAATAAAGGGATAAACAAAATATGATATAAGCATATAACTGAGTATTATCGTCTTAAAAAGGAAAGAAATTCTCACACATGCTCCAGCATAGGTAAACTTTGAGGAAATTATGCTAAGTGAATGGAGCAGGTCACAAAAAGACAAATACTGTAGGATATTACTTATATGAGGTACCTAGAGTAGTTAAATTCACAGAAACAATGTAGAATGGTGATGACTGGGGGCTAGAAGGAGAGGAGAATGGGGAATTGTTATTTAATGGATATATAGAGTTTCAGTTTTGCAAAATGAAAAGGTTCTGGAGTTTATCTGAAAAATAATATAGATATATTTAACACCACTGAACTGTATACGTAAAAATGGTTTAGATGGTAAATTTTATATTCTGTGTATTTTATCACAAAAAAAATTTTTTTTTTCAAAGAAGCAGAACTTCTGGCTTCTTAATGTTTACAACATAGATTGAAGAGAAAGGGGCTGACAAATGCTAAATGCACTTTTAGCACTTTCTCCATGAAAGTAATTCCTGAGAATACAGTATCTTTCTTTTTCCCTTTAACTCTGAACTCCACGAAGTTAGAGACAATTGCTACCTTGTTGGTTTGGTAGGGCCTAGTGAGGTTTCAATAAATATGTGTTGATGAATGAATCCACATTTGAGTAGATACTTGTGTTCTTGCTATTAAAAAACACTTCAAAAAAAAAAAAACCCACAAAAGACAAAAAACACTTTAAAACAGACAAAACGAAGTAAAACGGTGTGAATACTTCACGAAGCCTAGAACTGTCCAGTTCTTCCCAGCGGAGCCCATGTTCTCCAGGCTCTAGATTTTACAATGGAAAAGCAGACCAAATTCTCAACTTAGTTGTATGTAACAGAGGTGTCACCATCTCTAAGCCTGTGAATATTTTTCTGATCTACAAATTTCCTGATAGGTGAAGAAAATCATCTGCTTTCAAAGGCAATTCTCTACAAGACTAAACAGGAAAGTTAAATAAACTTACAAGGTTAGTCATATCAGTAACCGACCCTGTTGGGTTTTAAATATTTCAACACAAATACATCATCCAAATGAACTGTCAATAGACAGTTTGATTATCTTTCCAGTAAAGATCTGAATTGGCTTATAAGAATACATGAAATAAACAGAATATAGCAAGGTAAATCAAAGCCTCAGTTTTCTTATCAACAAAATATGGGTGTTATTACCATTTTGTAAAACTATTTATTCTCTAAAAGATGAGACAGTCATTTCATGCGATAAGGGAGGTGCTTAATAACTGTAAATTCCCCATTAACTGCCTTCTTACCCTAGACTGTGCTCAAATCGATTGTGCGAAGCACCTGGAAAAATGTAGTAACTGCCTCCCAACTGTTTGATATATCGAAGCCGCTGAAATTGAGGTGTGTCAATGATTCGGATGAGGAGAGGGTGGAGTTCAATGTGGCCATGGATAGGATCATTAATTACCTAGAAAATTATGTTTAAATTAATATCAGTAACAACATGTAAGTCCAACTAAAATTTTTGTGCAACCATTCCTACCTACAGTGCACAAATATTCAATTGTTCTGAAGCAAGAACATGACTACAGGCAACAATAAAATATTAATATCATTACCTTACTACCAGACAGATCAAGTATATTAGATCAGGGTATATTTTACTTCTTCTTAGTGGATTCTAATAATAGAAAGATAAGGATTTTAATCTTTTCATTTTGATTTGATTAGCCTTTAATAAGTTAGTCTTGTATTCAAGTTCAACATACTTAACACACTCATTCGGATCATAAAAGCCATATTGCCATAGGCAATGTGTATATTTCCTCCCCTAAATGTATCTATATACTACCTATTAGGGAGAGAGGGAGGGAGAGAGGAAGAAAGAAAGCTTCCTAACATATACATAAGAAATCTGAGGCAGGAAATTAAAATTCTATATATTTAATATTACTCAGAAATACTTATATTTAGTAAAAATAAATTTTACAATTATTTGTTACTCTAAGTTTTGTTTTTTTTTAAGATTTTATTTATTTATTTGACAGACCGAGATTACAAGTAGGCAGAGAGGCAGGCAGGGAGAGAGAGGAGGAAGCAGGCCCCCCGCAGAGCAGAGAGCCCGATGTTGGGCTCGATCCCAGGACCCTGGGATCATGACCTGAGCTGAAAGCAGAGGCTTTAACCCACTGAGCCACCCAGGCGCCCCTGTTACTCTAAGTTTAAACAAGGTTAAATATGGGTCAAGATTTAATGCCTCTCTATATTCTCTAAATAAAGATACTTCTTGGGGCACCTGGGTGGCTCCATCGGTTAAGCAACTGACTCTTCATTTCAGCTCAGTCATGATCTCATGGTAGTGAGATGGAGCTCTATGTCAGGCTGTGTGCTCAGCACAGAGTATGCTTAAGATTCTCTCTCTCAGGGGGCCTGGGTGGCTCAGTGGGTTAAAGCCTCTGCCTTCAGTTCAGGTCACGATCCCAGGGTCCTGGGATCGAGCCCCACATTGGGGTCTCTGCTCAGCGGGGAGCCTGCTTCCTCCTCTCTCTGCCTGTCTCTCTGCCTACTTGTGATCTGTCAAATAAATAAATAAAAACATTTAAAAAAAAGGTTCTCTCTCTCTCTGTGGGGCACCTGGGTGGCTCAGTTGTTAAGCAGATGCCTTTGGCCCAGGTCATGATCCCAGCATCCTCAGATCAAGCCCTATATCGGGCTCCCCAGTCAGCAGGGAGCCTGCTTCTCCGTCTCCAGCTCCCCTGTGCTTGTGTTACCTCTCTTGCTATATCTGTCATAAATAAATAAAATCTTAAAAAAAAAAAAAGATTCTGTACCATTAATAAAGTATACTGTACCCAGCCAAAGGGGGGAAAAATTCTCTCTCTCCAAACTAAATAAATAAATAAAAATAAAAGTTAAGAAAAATTTTAAGGGAGGGGTGCCTGGGTGACTCAGTGGGTTAAGCCTCTGCCTTCGGCTCAGGTCATGATCCCAGGGTTCTGGGATTGAGCCCCACATCGGGCTCTCTGCTCAGCATGGAAACTGCTTCCTCCTCTCTCTCTGCCTGTCTCTCTGCCTACTTGTGATCTCTATCAAATAAATAAATAAAATCTTTAAAAACAAGAAAAAAATCCAAAAATTTTAAGGGGTGCCTGGGTGGCTCAGTTGTTAAGTGTCTGCCTTCGGCTCGGGTCATGATTCCAGGGTCCTTGGATTGAGTCCTGTATGGGACTCCCTGCTCAGCGGCGAGCCTGCTTCTCCCTCTCGCCCTGCTTGTGTTCCCTCTCTCACTCTCTCTCTCTGTCGAATAAACAAATAAAATCTTAAGAAAAAAACGAAAGAAAAATTTAAAAAAGATTCTCGCTATCCCTCTCCCTTTGCCCTTCCCCCAGTATATGTGTCCTCCATCTCTTGCTATACAATAAATAAATAAATAAATAAAATCTTAAATAATAAATAACGATACTTCTTTTTTAACTATCCACAACTGCCTTTTAAAGAAAGATACAAAACAAAAAAAAGGAATTTAATGAATGATCTAATTCATTATTTTTTTTTTAATTCATGATTTTCAAACTCCTTCAAATTTTTCCATGACGTTCCTTAAATATATGGAATTCTGTGAGGTGAAGGGCTTTGTATGTGTCATTTACTGCCATATTCTCATAACTCATTACACGGCATTGTGCCTGACAAATAGTAGGAACTCAAACATGTTTTATTTTTAATTTTTTAAAGATTTTATTTATTTGAGAGAGAGAGAACAAGTGGTCAGGAGGGCCAGAGGGAGAAAGAGAGAGAGAGAGAGAAGCAGGCTTCCCACTGAGCAGGGAGAGGGATGTGGGGCTTGATCCTAGGACCTAGAGATCATGACCTGAACCGAAGGCAGGTGCTTAACCCAGTGACTCACCCACGCTCCGCCTAAGTGTTTTAAATGACTACTGTTGGGCGCCTGGGTGGCTCAGTCATTAACTGTCTGCCTTTGATTCAGGTCATGATTCCAGGGTCCTTGGATTGAGTCCTGCATGGGGCTCTCTGCTCATCGGGGAGTCTGTTTCTCCCTCTCTCCCTACTTGTGTTCCCTCTCTGTCAAATAAATAAAATCTTTAAAATAAATAAATAAAGGGCGCCTGGGTGGCTCAGTGGGTTAAAGCCTCTGCCTTCGGCTCAGGTCATGATCTCAGGGTCCTGGGATCGAGCCCCGCATCAGGCTCTCTGCTCAGCGGGGAGCCTGCTTCCCCCTTCCTCTCGCTCTGTCTACGTGTGATCTCTGTCAAATAAATAAATAAAATATTTTTAAAAAATAATAAATAAAATCTTTTAAAAAAGAAAGATATCTTTAATATCTTTAAAATAAAAAAATAAATAAATGACTACTGTTGAGGCAGCTGGGTGGCTCAGTGGGTTGATTGTCTATCTTTGGCTCAGGTCATGATCCCAGAGTCCCAGGATCGAGCCCCACATCTGGTTCCCTGCTTAGCATGGAGTCTGCTTCTCCCTTTCCCTCTGCTTCTCCCCCTGCTCGTGCTTTTTCTCTATCACTTACACTCTCTCACACATAAATAAAATCTTTAAAAATAAATAAATAAATACTGTTAAACTGTCATTGGAAATATACATATGTTAAGATGCTACTATGGGGCGCCTGGGTGGCTCAGTGGATTAAAGCCTCTGCCTTCGGCTCAGGTCATGATCCCAAGGTCCTGGAATCGAGTCCCACATCAGGCTCTCTGCTCAGTGGGGAGCCTGCTTCCTCCACTCTCTCTCTGCCTGCCTCTCTGCCTACTTGTGATCTGTCTGTCAAATAAATAAATATAGTGTGGCGCCTGGGTGGCTCAGTGGGTTAAAGCCTCTGCCTTCGACTCAGGTCATGGTCTCAGGGTCCTGGGATCGAGCCCCACATTGGGCTCTCTGCTCAGCGGGGAGCCTGCTTCCTCCTCTCTCTACCTGCCTCTCTGACTACTTGTAATCTCTGTCTATCAAATAAATAAAAAAAAATTTAAAAAAAAAAGATGCTGCTATAGTTAAAGTGTACCATGCCTGTACACAGAAATCTATAAAATATGAATTAGAGAAGCTCAATGATGTAAAGAAGCTTAAAGGGGTCATCTGGTCCAACATCTGAAGATGCTGGTGATAAAGAAGTCATTTCCTTTAAAAATAGCTCAATTCAAGTTGCATACTGACAGTGTGAGTCAAGTAATGACTAGAATTACAACTTTGTTAAACAATGTGGATGCATATTAACAAAGATGAGATTTATTTTATTTTTTTTAAGATGAGATTTATGGTTGATGACTGGTATTATATTTTTTCACCCTTCTCTATAAAGCCACTTTATCACCATAATAAACTATACCAAGTTCAGTCACCTCTAATAATATACCAAGAATGATGTCAAAGTATCCCTGGAATAGAAGACATAATCAATGTTGTTAAATTCAACCTTTGGATGTCCTTATCAGACAAGAAAATGTTCCAAAATCTTTAAAGATTTATGTTATGTATTTGAGGGGGGCAGGCAGAGGGAGAGGGAGAGAGAGTACTAAACAGACTCCACGCTGAGGTTAGAGCCCAAGTCTGGTCTTGATCTCACTACCCTGAGTCAAAACCAAGAGTCGGATGCTCAACCCAGGTGTCAAATCCCCAAATCTTTAAATATATGACAAGCAGGGGGGCACCTGGGTGGCTCAGTGGGTTAAAGCCTCTGCCTTCGGCTCAGGTCATGATCTCAGGGGCCTGGGATCAAGCCCCTCATAGGGCTTCTGCTCAGCGAGGAGCCTGTTTCCCCCTCTCTCTCTGCCTGCCTCTCTGCCTACTTGTGTTCTCTCTCTCTGTCAAATAAATTTTTTTAAAAATCTTTTAAAAAAGTACAATTATTAAGATCTGTAAAATGGGGGCGCCTGGGTGGCTCAGTGGGTTAAAGCCTCTGCCTTCGATCCCAGGGTTCTGGGATCGAGTCCCGCGTCGGGCTCTGTGCTCGGCGGGGAGCCTCTTTCCTCCTCTCTCTCTCTGCCTGCCTCTCTGCCTACTTGTGATCTCTGTCTGTCAAATAAATAAATAAAATCTTAAAAAAAAAATCTGTAAAATGATTAAGTGTCTTTGATGCATTTTGACATGAAAAGTGTATATTATATGTTAAAAATGTTTTTCAGTGAGTTCTTTATTTTTTATTTTTATCTTTTTAATAGATTTTGTTTATCTGTTTGAGAGAGAGAGAGAGAGAGAGAGAGAATGCATGGGGGAAGGGATAGAAGGAAACGGAGAGAGTAGTCTCCACACTCTCATGACCGCAGGACCCTGAGACCATGACCTGAGCTGAAGGCAGAGGCAGAGGCACCCCTAATTATGCTTTAAAAAAAAAAGATTTATTTATTTGAGAGAGAGAGAGAGAGAGCATGCGATTATGCACACGAAAGTGGGTAGAGGGGCAGAGAGAAAGCAAGAACCTCAAGCAGCTCCACGATGAGCATAAGCCCAACAGCAGGGCTTGATTTCATGACTGAAGACCATGACCTGAGCTAAAATCAAGAGCCAGAGACTCTGGGGCGCCTGGGTGACTTCAGTAGGTTAGGCCCCTGCCTTCGGTTCAGGTCATGATCTCAGGGTCCTGGGATCAAGCCCCACGTTGGGCTCTCTGCTCAGCAGGGAGCCTGCTTTCCCCTCTCTCTCTGCCTGCCTCTCTGCCTGCTTGTGATCTCTCTCTGTCAGATAAATAAATAAAAAAAGACCTCTCTCTGTCAGATAAATTAAAAAAAAAAAAAAAAGAGCCAGAGATTCAATGACTGAGCCACTCAGGTGCCCCATCCTTTTTTTTTTTTTTTTTTTTTTAAAGCAAGCTCTATGCCCAGTGTGGGGGGCCTGAACTCGTGACCTGAGATCAAGAATTGCATACTAAAAAGACAAAGATTCACATGCCCTACATACTGATAGACTGAACCAGGCACCCCAATAATTATCCTTATAGTGGCTCTACTTCATTAATGAACTTTTTAATTTTTTTTTAAAGATTTTATTTATTTATTTGACAGACAGATCACAAGCAGGCAGAGAGAGGAAGGGAAGCAGGCTCCCCTCTGAGCAGAGAGCCTGATAAGGGGCTCGATCCCAGGACCCTGGGATCATGACCTGAGCCGAAGGCAGAGGCTTTAACCCACTGAGCCACCCAGGTGCCCCCATTAATGAACTTTTTTTTTTTTTAATTTATTTATTTGTCAGAGAGAGGGAGAGCGAGCGAGCACAAGCAGACAGAGTGGCAGGCAGAGGCAGAGGGAGAAGCAGGCTCCCTGCCGAGCAAGGAGCCCGATGTGGGACTCGATCCCAGGATGCTGGGATCATGACCTGAGCCGAAGGCAGCCGCTTAACCAACTGAGCCACCCAGGCGTCCCCATTAATGAACTTTTAAAAAAAAGATTTTTAAATTTATTTTGAGAGAGTGTGCACGCTTGTGCAAGCGCATGAGCAAGTGAGGGAAGGAAGGGGCAGTGGAACAGGGAGAATCTCAACCAGACTCTACACTGAGCACAGAGCCAGACAGGAGGCTTAATCTCATACACAGAGATAATGACCTGAGCCAAAATTGAGAGTCACATGCTTAACTGACTGAGCCACCTAGCTGCCCCTGATGAACTTTTTTTTTTTTTTTTTAAGATTTTATTTATTTGGGGCGCCTGGGTGGCTCAGTGGGTTAAGCCTCTGCCTTCAGCTCAGGTCACGATCTCAGGGTCCTGGGATCGAGCCCCATATCGGACTCTCTGCTCAGCAGGGAGCCTGCTTCCCCCTCCCTCTCTGCCTGCCTCTCTGCCTACTTGTGATCTCTGTCTGTCAAATAAATAAATAAAATCTTAAAAAAAAAAAAGATTTTATTTATTTGACAGAGATCACAAGTAGGCAGAGAGGCAGGCAGAGAGA
>PISX010002567.1:31027-91487 GCA_004024625.1 Mellivora capensis | reverse complement strand
TCCAGGGATCATGACCTGAGCTGAAGGCAGAGGCTTTAACCCACTGAGCCACCCAGGTGCCCCTGAACTAACATTTTTAAACCATTCCCTAATGCTGGGTAACAAGTTGTTAGTAATTCAAGTCATATTATTTCCTATTCCCTTTCCAGCTCTTAACAAGTATGAATATATTAAAGTGTTTTGATCAGTGTTTATACTGTTATTTTTATTCTCCCAGTATTATTTAATATAAACTACTCCTTACCCTTACTTATCACTTTTAAAGATTATATGATACGTTTCAAACAGTCCTTTTGTCTATGCCAAACACTGAGGATGAGATGAGTAAGGCACCATTCCTGTCCTCTGGGGGAGACAATAGAATATACGTCCAGAGTAGAGGCAAGAGAGAATGGGAAAAAAGAAAAAGGAGAGAGGGGGAACCATCAGAGAGATACAGAGCTGGTGATGTTATAATTTAACACATATTAAGAAAAAGTACATAAAGCAGGCATTTCACTCCCTTAAGATTCATTTGACAAATTAGCACCTATTAGGTCGAACACTATAATTCCTCTTTACCGTTACACAATTCCCAGCTTCAGAGATCAACTAAATTTAGCATGAAGAAAATTGACCCAAGAATAAAAGTTTTGATCTTGGGTTAGGCAATGGTTTCTTGGATATGATAAGAGACATCTTGGATATGATTGAGAGACAAAAAGAAAAAAAAAAACTAGGGGCGCCTGGATAGCTCAGTAGATTAAGCATCTGCCTTCAGTTCAGGTTGTGATCCCAGGGTCCTGGGATCAAGCCCCACATCGGGCTCCCTGTTCAGCAGGTAGCCTGCTTCTCCCTCTCTCTCTCTGCTTGCTGCTCCCTTTGCTTGTGCTCTCAAATGAATAAATGAAAACTTATAAAAAAATAAACTGGACTGTATCAAAATGAAAAGCTTTTGTGCTTTAAAAAACAGCACCAAAGGGGTGCCTGGGTGGCTCAGTGGGTTAAGTCTCTGCCTTCGGCTCAGGTTGTGATCCCAGGGTCCTGGAGTCGAGCCCCACATCAGGCTCTCTGCTTAGCAGAGAGCCTGCTTCCTCCTCTCTCTCTGCCTGCCTCTCCGCCTACTTGTGATCTCTGTCAAATAAATAAATAAAATCGTAAAAAAAAAAAAAAAAAAAGAAACATGACAGACTCTGATTTCTCTTACCTTCATTGAATCACCATAAATCCCACTCAGTTGTTGGATATAATTGTGCAGCTTCTTTCTGTCCCCCAAGGCACTAAAATTATAACAGGATAAGCAAATCTATCATTATTTGCTTAATAATAATCCTTAGAGTATATAATAGTATATAATCAACTCTAAATTATCTACATTAATATAATGAGAGGTCAGATTAAAAGGAACAATTAATAATTCAGACATACATCCTCCCCTAGGAACTCTCCCTTAGGCTTCTGCCCTTGATCCTCTTCCCTTGGTAACTCAGACTTCAACATCTCCTATGTCTCTACTAAGTGCTCAGTTGATACTTCAAACTTATTTTAATCTAACTGAAGTTAACATCTTCCCTCACAACCCTGAATTACATGGCTTAAGATAGCACTCTGAAGTAGAGCACGGGGAAAAGGATTTTGAAATCTGAAGTAGAACACATGAAAAAGACTTTGAAATCAGAAGTGATTCATATCTGTACACAGACTCTGTGTGACCTTGGTGGGGGTGGAAATCACTTGGCCTTTCTTAGTACATAAATGTTCTTATCCATAGCATAGGAAAAATGCGAGTACTAGGTATGACTCATGCACAAATCAAATCTATATGAAGGTTATACCTTTACTTGTACCCATCTTCCTTTGTCAGTAATCCCTCATAATGCTCTAGTTTCAATAAATAAATTTAATGGGATTTAACATAAACAGCTCAAAATCCTATAATTCATTGTCCTGCATCATTTACACTTATTGGTCCAAGCAAGTTAGCCTGACACCTGGCTAATTATTAACAGAAGCAGCAGGCAAAGGGGCAGAGTTTACTAATCTACTAGTTAATTAGACTGAAAAATAAATCTTGGCTCAAATTTTAGATAGTCAGAATCACTACAATTGGCCTCTCTATTGTACTCTATGACTCATGATAACTACAAAATCTATTAATGATATTTTGGGATGTAGAGATGCATTATTACAGCTGATAAATCATAAAGCAGCATACCTGTGTTTTCCTATTTCCCTATCATCTTCATCAGGTTGATGTAAATAGCACAGGGAAAGGCCAAGCTTGGAGAAGTAGTTATAGGTGATCTAAAACTGAGTGAGGTTAAGTATCGTTGCACAGTTGAGTCTAACCACGAGTCACAGCATAAGATAGCAAACCTAAACCAATCTTGCTGCCTAATATTTCCCTGAACTAATACTCAACATTCATCATTTAATAAAACCCAAAAAGAAACTATTCACAAAGAAATCACCGATTAAAGTACATAAAAATAGCCAACTAAAACCTAGCAGTTTTATTTTAACAAAGGCTATAACAAAATACAGTAATATACATATACATTTTGAAGATTTATTTATTTATTCTAGAAAGAGGGGGAGAGAGCCCCTGTGTGTGAGTGGGGGGTGGGGCAGAGGGAGAGGAGAGAACCCTCAAGCAAACTCCCTGCTGAGCATGGAGCCCAACATGGACCAGATCCAAGATCCCAAGATCATGACCGAGCTGAAATCAAGAGCTGGGGGCCAAACCGACTGTGCCACCCAGGCACCCCAAAATAAACAGTACTTTAAACAAAAATTTAAAGTAGTCATGGGCGGGGGTGCCTCGGTGGCTTAGTCGGTTGAGCCTCTTCCAACTCTTGATTTCAGCTCAGGTCATGATCTCAGCTCAGGTCATAATCTCAGGTTGCTGAGATCCAGCCCTGTGTGGGGCTCCATGCTCAGTGGGGAGTCTATTTCTCTAACTCTCCTTCTGGTCCTTCCTCCCCGTCGTGCACACAGATACATTCTCACTCTCTAAAAAATAATAATAATAATAAAGAAATAATCTTTAAAGTAGTCACAGGCCATAGTTAGACTATAGTAAGATTTTATTTTGGTATTTTATAATTTTTGAAATCTAAAATTTCTTACAACTGATATGAACATTTATTATACCAATGTTTTTTACTTGTTAGCAAAACCTTTTAGTGTAAGCCTGATGATTCACAGACCTGTACCCCTGGGCAAATAATACATTATGTTAATAAATACATATGTTAACACATATGTTAATAAAAATTTTTTTAAATTAACGGTTGATCAAACTTGAGAAAATTTAAGTACTTGTCTAAACTGGATCCCCCCTAGAAAACAGAGTCTAGGACAAGAGCTTACAGATAGGTCATTTATTTTAGGATATGAATCCTAGGAAAGGTAAAAGAGGAAAGGAGGGGGAAAAGAGTACAAGGCTATATTAATAAATTGGTTGAACTTGTACTACTGTTAACAACTTTGACTGGTCCTACTGGGATCATCAAAGGCAGCTCTATACAGCAGAATTTTGCCATTATGGAAATGTCCTATATATACCTGTCCAACATGGTAGCCACTAGTCATAAGTGGCTACTGAGCACTTGAAATATGGCTAGGTGAGGAACTGAAACTTTAATTTAATTTTAATTAATTTAAACATGGAGCTAGTGGCTGCTGCATTGGAAAACACAGCCCTGAGGAGTCCTGAAGAATCCACCTCAGAGTTATAAGGTAGGTAACAAGCTGTGCTGGATTATGTTCCACTGAAATTCTATTTTGCTCACTCATGTCTCCCAAGTTCCTAGAAAAATTCCTAACACTCAGTAGGCCCTCCATAAATATTTATTGAATAAATAGTAGTATCCAGGTCCACAAAGTAAATGGTTCTCTTTAAAAGCAAGACTCTATTAGAGCAAATGCAATTCAATTAAAATAGTAAGCAATTATTATATCTTAGTGGGTGCCTGTGTGGCTCAGTGGGTTACACTTCTGCCTTCAGCTCAGGTCATGATCTCAGAGTTCTGGGATCGAGCCCCGCAAGGGCTCTCTGCTCAGCAGAAAGCCTGCTTCCCCCTCTCTCCCTCTGCCTGCCTCTCTGCCTACTTGTGATCTCTCTCTCTCTCTGTTAAATAAATAAAATCTTTTTAAAAATTAAAAAAAAAAAAAGAAGTAGTAAGGGGGACTTTGAGGGGACTGAGTGGGCTGAAATGTGATTATGAAAGAGGCAAGATGAGATGAGGCTCTTGAAGATTCTGATCCAAAGGACACATTTATTAAAATTCAAGTAAATGTCCTAAGGTTAAAAAAAAAAATGTTCTAAGGTTATCTTTTCTCACAATTTGCTTCTATTATCAACTACTAAACAATAGTGCAGGAAGTAATTCAGTATAATCCTTTGTTTTGATTCTTTGGTTACTGTTACTACAAACATTTAGCTAAATGGAATTCCAGAAGGAAAAAACCTTATTTCACCACTGTTGCCAATTCTCTAGAAAAAACAAAAAAACAAAAAAACTCCCAAAGTCTCGATTTTAAGGATTTTAAGGAATATTTAAATATTTGCTCCTCATCTGTGGTCTTTAAAGTGGATCCACACTAATCTAGACCCTGAAACCTCCAGCCTTATATAGGGATCTCTAATTTATTAAGGGCCAACATGCGAATCACTTTATGTACATTGTCTCATTATTATTTTCCATTTGACAGGTATAGAAACTGAAGAGTTGGGGCACCTGGGTGGCTCAGTGGTTTAAAGCCTCTGCCTTCAGCTTAGGTCATGATCCCAGGGACCTGGGATCTAGCCCCGACAGGAAGCCTACTTTTCTCTCTCTCTGCCTGTCTCTCTGCCTACTTGTGATCTCTGTCTGTCAAGTGGATAAATAAAGACCTTAAAAAAAAATCACCTCTCCTTATTAAAAAAAAACAAAAAACTCTCTAGATTTAAAATGAGGACAGGTAATATTAGTGATTATGGGCTTTGTCCCTTAGAAGTGAATAAAAAGGTCATAAGTATGCTTGGCTACAAGGTGAATTTTATCATTCTTACCTTATCCCAAGACTTTCAAGATCAGACTCATTAAGATGGAGCAGTGTTAAACCTGTGATTTTATTTTCTTTGGAAGAAAGAGAGAAAAAAAAAAAGAAAAAATGGTTTCAATATTTGCAACATATGCTTTTTTATTTCTTTTAATTTAGATTTGCCAGAATTTACTCAGATTGACATTTACTAACCACCCACTCCAGGTGTTTAGTACCATTTTCTTTTTTTAAGATTTTATTTATTTATGAGAGGCACCGGGTGGCTCAGTGGGTTAAGCCTCTGCCTTTGGCTCAGGTCATGATGTCAGCCCTTCATCAGGGTCTCTACTCAGTAGGGAGCCTGCTTCCCCCCATCCCTGTCTGCCTCTCTGCCTACTTGTGATCTCTCTCCCTATGTCAAATAAATAAATAAATAAATAAATAAATAAATAAAATCTTAAAAAAAAAAAAAAGATTTTATTTATTTATGGGAGAAAGAGAGAGCGAAAGACCATGAGCAGGTGGCAGAGGGCAGAGGGAGAGGGAGAAACAGACTCCCAACTGAGCAGGAAGCCCTATGTGGGGCTCAATTCCAGGACCCTGAGATCATGACCTGAGCTGAAGGCAGACGCTTAACCAACTGAGCCACCCAGGTGCCCTTAAGGTGCACCCAGGTGCCTCTCTCTCTGCCTACTTGTGATCTCTGTCAAATAAATAAATAAAATCATTTAAAAAAATTTTTTTTAAAGATTTTATTTATTTATTTGACAGACAGAGATTACAAGTAGGCAGAGAGGCAGGCAGAGAGAGGGGAGGAAGCAGGCTCCCTGCTGAGCAGAGAGCCCGATGCGGGGCTCGACCCCAGGACTCTGGGATCATGACCCGAGCCGAAAGCAGAGGCTTAACCCACTGAGCCACCCAGGCACCCCATCAAGTAAAATTTTTTAAAGACTGATTGATTTGTGAGAGAATGTGTGCATTTGAGTGAGTGCACAGGGAGGAGGGACAGAGGGAGAGGGAGAGAGAGCCTCAAGTAGACTCCATGGATCCTGATGCAGGCAGGGCTCCATGTCATGACCTTGAGAGCAAGATTTGAGCTGAAGCCAAGAGTCGAGCGCTTAAAGGACTGCGCTACCCAGGCAACCCTCAGGTGAAATTTTTAAAATTATTTGAAAAATTATTAGTAGGGAATTCCAAGTTGCAAAATCAGCAGCTTCCTTCTAAAACAGGTGAGGTTTAGGGTGGGGAGTAGGGGTGGGAAGGAAGTGAAAAACTATTGCTCATAGAATAGTCAAGCCAAAACCATAGCCTGGGAGCATTTAAGTGGTTCAGTAGGTTGAGTGGCAGACTCTTGATCTTGGCTTAGTTCTTGATCTCATGGTCGTGAGTTCGAATCCTGTGATAGGCTATGTCCAGGGCATGTAGCCTACTTAAAACACACAAAAAAGGAAAAAAAGAACAATTTCAAGTTCAGTAAAATTTCATTTTGTATTTTTACTCTACTGCTATCTTGGTTTTCTAAAAATACCCTCAATAAACTTTAAGACATATTTGAGATGCCTGGCTGGCTCAGTCAGTAAAGTATGCAACTCTTGATCTTGAGGTTGAGTTTGAGCCCCACTCTGGATGTAGAAATTACTTAAATAAAAATTCTAAAAACTTCAGGAGCCTGGGTGGCTTAGTTGGTTAAGATCCAACTCTTAATCTCGGCTCAGGTTTTGATCTGAGGGTTCTGAGTTCAAGCTCTGCATTGGACTCCATACAGGACATGGAGCCTACTTAAAAAAAAAAAAAATTTTTTTTTTTAATTTTTAAACTTAAAATTAAAAAATACTAATAAACTTGAAGACTTTTTTTTCCCAAGTCATCCTTGCGCAGGGGCCATGCTAATCTTCTCTGTATGATTCCAATTTTAGTATATGTGCTGCTGAAGCGAGCACTTGAAGACATATTTTTCTAAAAAGATCCTGAGCTATGCAATTACATAGTTTCCCACAAGTGAAATTATGTTGTTTATAATTTATTTTTCACACCTAAGATGTCACAGAAATCTTTTCTGTCAATTTTTTTTTAAGATTTTATTTATTTATTTGACAGACAGAGATCACAAGTAGCCAGAGAGGCAGGTAGAGAGAGAGGGGAGGAAGCAGACTCCCCGCTGAGCAGAGAATCCCATGTGGGGCTCGATCCCAGGACTCTAGGATCATGACCCGAGCTGAAGGCAGAGGCTTTAACCCACTGAGCCACCCAGGCACCCCTCTGCCAATTTTATTAAACCACATCATTTTTAATAGCTGCCTTATATTCTACAATTAGCTGCTCCATAGTATATTTAACCAATTTTTTTCTGAGCCTTATGCTCAGAAATGAGGATACCTAAATGAGTATACCTTAAAAATGAGTATACCTAAACCAATATGATAGTTGTTGTAAAGATTTTACAAGATAAAATATGAGAAGTACACAGAACAGTACTTCACACAAAGTAAATGCTGAGAAATGTTAGCTATCACTATTATATATAACTATTATCAATGGATAGATTATTTCTACTTACTTGCTATTTATAACCAATGGTTAAAAGAATGACCTTGAATATATTTCTTTGGACACCTGTACAATTCTATCTGTAAATTCCTACAAGTGAAATTTCCTAAGTAAAAAAGTATTACCAAGCCATCCATGGTTTGACCCAATAGACACTTCCATCAACTTCACTGGATTACCCATTTCTCTTATTATCAATCTTTAAATATTTTCCTATTTAGGGTTGCCAGGGTGGCTCAGTTGGTTAAGAGTCTGCCTTGGGCTCAGTGGGAAGCCTGCTTCTCCCTCTCCCTCCGTGGCTCCCCCTGCTTGTGTTCCTTCTCTCCCTGTGTCTCTCTCTGTCAAATAAATAAATAAAATCTTAAAAAAAAAAAAAAAAAAGGGGGAAGGGACCAACACTTTGTACGTAGTTTTGCCAAATAAAAATAAATCCAGGGATGCCTGGGTGCCTCAGCTGGTTAAGCGGCTGCCTTCGGCTCAGGTCATGATCCCAGCATCCTGGGATCAAGTCCCACATCGGGCTCCTTGCTCTGCAGGGAGCCTGCTTCTCCCTCTGCCTGCCACTCTGTCTGCCTGTGCTCACTCCCTCTCTCTCTCTCTGACAAATAAATAAATAAAATCTTTATAAATCAATCAATCAATCAATCAATCCAGACTAAGATAGAGGTTAGAAAGAAAAACTATTGCAATAGGAAGAATGTTGAGATTTCATAAATCTCCAAAGTCAAACAGAAGAAGGTGCTGTTGTTTTTTATCAGGTAAAGGAGGGGCAAGCAGAATCTTTAGGAAGGAAGTGACCCCACTGGGATCCGACATGACAATATCCTGCTATGCTCAGCTGGTTCCAAGAGAAGTTGATCATGGAGCATTCCACTTTCTTAAATGCTTGCTCCAGTTTAGCGGCAAGCAAGAGTTCAGGGCCCTCTAAGAGAGAGAGAGAAGCCTGACTAATCTTTGGTCAAGACAAAACAAATAGTTAAGAAATGAGCAGTTGTGGGGGCGCCTGGGTGGCTCAGTGGGTTAAAGCCTCTGCCTTCGGCTCAGGTCATGATCCCAGGGTCCTGGGATCGAGCCCCGCATCGGGCTCTCTGCTCAGCGGGGAGCCTGCTTCCTCCTCTCTCTCTCTCTGCCTGCTTTGCTGCCTACTTGTGATCTCTGTCAAATAAACAAATAAAATCTTTAAAAAAATAAAAATAAAAAAATAAATTAAAAAAGAAGAAGTACAACAACAACACCATTGAAACAGAGAGCCAACAACATAGTCAATCATACTTTGGGGACAGAAAATATAAAACTACTTCATTCCCACCTACTGCTATTCAGAGATTCCATCCAGAGTGGAGGAAAACCAAAGGATAGAGGAGAAAAGAGAATTACAATTCCCAACACCATCAATCTATATTTTTTAAGTCTTTCAACAGTTAAAGTTCCTCCTACCCTAGACAAATGGGGCTCCATAATTGCAGAAGTTTACTAAATTTGTAAATGATACCACTTTCCTATAGAACACTTCAGAGGATAAGACAGAGAGAGGTTAAGCTTCATATCCATCAGAGGAAGTTGAGTAGATTTCAAGTGGTTGGATACTTAAACTTGAGCCAGTTGCTTAAAATTCACAACCCACACATCTCCCCAAGAGATGTAGCTAAGTTGTGGACTGCTGGAAGTTTGGTGCTCAGATTTAAGTAGGGAAACGGATTTTGGAGAGCAAAACATAAACATTACCAAGCTCTACAAGTACAGTCAACAAACATATTGAGCCCTACTGGGATGCTATGGTAAGGCAATGGGGATTCAGGGATTAACAAAGCATGTTTCCTCTCCCTTAGGAAAACCCCGCCTAGCCTTGAGAGATGATGGGAGGAAACAGAAACTTAAAAGCAGCAGCACATACTCTAAGGTGGCAAGTGTTCAAGGAGCTGCAGTAGCAGCACGGAGGGGTCTCCTGAGCCGGCGTGTCTGAATGACAGGTCTGGGGAAAACGTTCTAAGAAAAGGAACTGAGTCCGTCTGTCCCGCGCTGAGGTGGCAAGTTTCCGAAGAAACCCACCAGCATCAGACCAGGCGCCCCACCCAAGTTCACAGTCCCCAAATCTGTCTTTCTTCCAGCGGGTCCCCAACCCCAAAAGCCCCATTTCTCCTTACTCCATCTCAGGGTGCACTCCGGGCGCCTTCTGTACCTCCCAGCGCCTGCTCTCTCCTCCCCGCCTCAGGTTTCCGTTCTCAGACGCAGGTCATTCCTCCCGTAGGCGCCCCCCCACCCACCTCAGGTCCACCCCTGCGGGTGCCTCCCCGAGCAGGTCTTCCTTCCCTGCTTCAGGGCCCCTGCTCAGGAGAGCTCTCTGCCTCAGGCTTCCGTTCTCCGCCTCAGGTCCACCCCTTTGGTACCTCCCCGAGCAGGTCTCCCTTCCCCGCTTCGGGACCTCTTTGAGGCCCCCAGCTCACTGCCCCAGGGCGCCCTCTCCTCAGGCCCTCAGCCTCCGCCTCGGGTCGCCGTCCCCCGGCCCCTCAGCCCTCTAGCCCTGCTACCTCGGAAGCGGTCCAGTAGTCGGGGATCACTGAAGCCACTGCGCTCTAGGAAGCGGCACACCTGCTCCGGGCCCCAGGTCTGGGGATCTGGGGGGAGCTCGGGGCCCGGGGACCTCTCCACCGCCGCGGAACGGTTGTTTGGAGGGGTTCTTGGGCTGCCATCGCATCGGGGCCGCTTGAAGGGCTGTTCCGAGTTGGCTCCCTGCATGGCTACCACCAGCGCCCGGCACAGTACAGTCAAGAACCGCGGCGCTTAGACCGCGCGCAAGCGCACTGACTGCCGGTCGCTGAGGACGAGTCCGCACAGCACTGCCAGCCAACTGGCCTCCCGCGCAGGCGTACTGACAGCTCAGACCTTGGGGCTGGGCAGCCCAGCCACTTCAGCCACCAGGCCCCTGTGCGCAGGCGCAATGACAGCCCAATGGTCCTCTACAGGTCCGGGAGTTTATAGAAAGGGAGAGAGACTAGAAGCAGAGGCAAGGCCGTGCTAGTAAGGACGAGGTGAGGAAAGACTGTACCTAAGACCCGTGGAAATCCTCTCACAGTCCGGAGCAAGGGCTCTTCTGGTGAATTGAGGGTACCTTCCTCCAAATGAGTATCCCAGGTATACCCTTGGCCGTGTTTCAGATGCCCCAAACTTAAAGAAACTTAAAAGGCCATCAGGCTGGCCATCTTCTCAGTTAGAGAAAAATGGGCAAAAAGCTGATCTGGAACACCCTGGAGTGATTTCAAATCTGATATGAAGGTAGTCTTACCGCGCTGCACAGGTTCTACAGTATTTCTGGGCAGTTAGAGGGCCTGGGAGTGCCTATCCATGAATTTTTTTTTTTTTTTTTTTTAAGTAATGTATATTATTGGCGGCGGGGGGTGGGGGCAGGTCTGTGATTCATCAGTCTTACACATATCCATAAACTCTTATCTACAAGATTCCATACAGAAGCAGACTTTAGACTTCTCTCCAAAAGAATCCTCAATTCCTCTCCCTATTCTAGCTCCCCCATCCAGAGGAAAGGAAGTGGCCAATCTGATTACTGTTAAACAAAATTCACCTGAGTAGATTTGAAGATCTAACTGACTTTATTCAATGATCCATGAATAGGGCAGCATCCCATCTA
Source organism: Mellivora capensis (assembly GCA_004024625.1). Lineage (NCBI taxonomy): Eukaryota > Metazoa > Chordata > Mammalia > Carnivora > Mustelidae > Mellivora > Mellivora capensis. Next base: position 80,290 of record PISX010002567.1, on the reverse strand, counting down.
GTGAGGAAAAAGGAGCTCCGAGGAGCTGTACAAAATAAAAGATTTTTAAAGGCAGAAAGGGGGTAAGACAAGGAAGTCACAGCAAAAAAGAAAGGATGATTTTAGGCAAAGTCACCCAACTTTGTGGGAGAAAGGCAGGAATCTACCAGGCTGCTGCCTCACCAGTGCTGGCCAGGAAATTCCAGACTGAATAAAGTTCACAGTCCTGGGAAAGGTTGAAACTGCAATTAGGCTAGATATTAAGTCTTGGTTTGCTAATATGGGGCTTAGCACAGGTGACTTCATTTTGGGCCTGTTTCTTTTTCAACATTACTTAAAACTTATCTTCAAGGATTTTTACCACCTGGTGGTAATAGCCTATAAAAATGAGGGGCGCCTGGGTGGCTCAGTGGGTTAAAGCCTCTGCATTCAGCTCAGGTCATGATCCCAGGGTCTTGGGATCAAGCCCCGCATCAGGCTCTCTGCTCCGAGGAGAGCCTGCTTCCTCCTCTCTCTCCCTGCCTGCCTCTCTTGCCTACTTGTAATCTCTGTTTGTCAAATAAATAAATAAAATCTTAAAAAAAAAATGAGGGGTGCCTGGGTGGCTCAGTGAGTTAAACCCTCTGCCTTCGGCTTGGGTCATGATCTCGGGGTCCTGGAATCAAGCCCCGCGTCGGGCTCTCTGCTCATCGGGGAGCCTGCTTCCCCCCTCTCTCTGCCTGCCTCTCTGCCTACTTGTGATCTCTGCCTGTCAAAATAAATAAATAAAATATTTTTTTAAAAATGAGAGGCATGTCCCCATCACCTTAATCACTCAGGGGCATGACCAAACTTCCCTATAAATCCTAGTGTGTGCAATTAACTGGTAATAGGACCACTACTCCCACCACTAAAGCTAATACACCACACCATCAACCCAGCCATAGACCCATCTAGGAGATAAGGGATGAATAAGCACCTAGCTGGCTCAGTTAGTAGAGCATTTGACACTTGATTCCAGGGGTCATGAGTTTGAGCCTCACTTTGGGTATAGAGATAACTTTAAAAGGCAAAACAAAACATGTAATTTTAAAAAAGGATGAATGAAACAGATTATCATTAAGCAGTATGAACTAGTGGTCTGGTAGAGAGCAAAATATCTTATTTTTTTTTAGATTTTATTTATTTATTCGACAGACAAAGATCACAAGTAGGCAGAGAGGCAGGCAGAGAGAGGAGGAAGCAGGCTCCCTGCAGAGCAGAGAGCCCGATGCGGGGCTCGATCCCAGGACTCTGGGATCATGACCTGAGCTGAGAGCAGAGGCTTTAACCCACTGAGCCACCCAGGCGCCCCCCCCCTTTTTTTTTAAAGCAATCTCTATAGCCAGTGTGGGGTTTGAACTCACAACCCTGAGATCAAGTGCATGTTCTACTGACTGAGCCAGCTGGTCACCCCATAAAATATTCTTTTTTTTTTTTTAAGATTTATTTATTTATTTGACAGAGAGAGATCACAAGTAGGCAGAGAGGCAGGCAAAGAGAGAGAGGGAGAAGCAGGCTTCCCGCTGAGCAGAGAGCCCCATGCGGGGCTCGATCCCAGACCCTGGGATCATGACCTGAGCCGAAGGCAGAGGCTTTAACCCACTGAGCCACCCAGGCACCTGGGTTTTACAAATATTAATTAATGTATGTATCATAACAATCCTAGGATGTAAGGAACTGAGCTACAGAGAGAGAAATAAGTAATAATTTGCTCACGGTCACACAGCTAGTAAGTGATGAAGCCTGGAACTTGCCCTCCATCTGCACAGAAGGGCCAGGCTCAGCAACACATGCCCATAAGTGACAGATTAATTTGAGAAAAGAACAGAGAGTTGCTAAGACTTGTGAAACCCAAACAAAGGGGTAGAAGAGACAATGAATAGCCCATGAATGAAAGCCTATTTCAACTTGGAAATGGCTGGCTTGAAAACTTGTATTTTTTTAGACTTGTGGGAAAATCTGCCCTGACTGCAAGGTTTCCTTTGCAGTAGAAGGTGATATAAGCAGGGTTTTAAATTTAATCGACTGGGTTTGTTCAAAGCAGTTGCTTTTGAGAACTTTAATTTTCTGTTTGTTTGTGTTTGTTCAAGAGGGTCATTTAATGCCATGTTTATTATTTTCCTCCTTATTCCTTCCTATCTAGGGGCCCTAGATCTTGAGCAAGGTTGTTGGCTAATTCAGGCTAGTAAGTGACAGAATGGAGATTCACAGCTGACTCCAAAACTTCAGTGCTTTCCAGTTTGCCAGGTCAGTGAAGTCCACTCATAGCCCCAGTGATCTTGTTCTATCTCATCTTTCTACAACAGAGAAGAGTTACCTCCTTGACATAGGGCCTCTGGTGCTCTGGTCACCCTGAAAGAAATGATGGGTCAGCCTCTCCTCTGATGCCAAATTGTCATAGTTCACACTAGAAAAATCTCTAATTTCCATTAATTGAAGGCCCATTGCTTCATGACCTTGACTATCCCCAAGAATTTTTCCCTGCCCTTACATAGCTACCTTCTACCCACCTAGCTGAGCTGGGGAATTTTATTTTTGTCAGCATTAATCATGTGGTTTTAAATCTCTCCACAGCTTCCTCTTCAACCAGTGCTGCTGGTTCTCAATGCCAGCTGTCAGTCTCTGTTTCACTTCCTCTTCACCCTTCACTGAACCTAGCCTCCTTAAGACATTCTTTTTTTTTTTAACATTTGCCACAAATCCCAAAGCCAAGCTAAAATTCATTTTTTATTTTTAAGTAAGCTCTACACCTGACATGGGCCTTGAACTCACAACACTGAGATCAAGAGTCTCACGATCCACCAACTAAGCCTGCCAGGTGCCACCAAGCCAAAATTCTTTTAAAAAATAATAATCAGGGACACCTGGGTGGCTCAGTGGGTTGAAGCCTCTGCCTTCGGCTAAGGTCATGATCCCAGGGTCCTAGGATCGAGCCCCGCATCGGGCTCTCTGCACGGCATGGAGCCTGCTTCCCTTCCTCACTCTCTGCCTGCCTCTCTGTCTACTTGTGATCTCGGTCTGTCAAATAAATAAATAAAATCTTAAAAAAAAAATTGATTTTCTCATCTGATAAAAATAATGCTCAGGAAGGAAAACATGGAAAGCAAAATGTGTATATATGTAAAGGTCACTTCCTGGTAGGTGCTCCATAACATTTTTTTTTTTTAAGATTTTATTTATCTAGGGGCACCTGGGTGGCTCAGTGGGTTAAAGCCTCTGCCTTCGGCTCAGGTTATGATCCCAGGGTCCTGGGATCAAGCCCTGCATCGGGCTCTCTGCTCTGCCGGAAGTCTGCTTTCTCCTCTCTCTCTCTGCCTGCCTCTCTGCCTACTTGTGATCTCTGTCAAATAAATAAATAAAATCTTTAAAAAAAACAAATAAAAAAAGATTTTATCTATCTATTTGTCAGAGAGAGACAGAGACAGAGCACAAGCTGGAGGAGTGGCAGGCAGAGGGAGAAGCAGGCTCCCCACCAAGTAAGGAGCCCAAAGCAGGGCTTATCTGGGGACCCGGTATCATGACCTGAGTTGAAGGCAGATGCTTAACCAACTGAGCCACCCAGGCATCCCCATAAACCTTTTTCTGTTTTGTGAAAGTAGAAACTCATCTCCAGGTCTTGGAATCTTTGAAAAAAGAGACCTTGCAGAATGACAATAGTGACCATATTTGAGTACCTACTATGACTCAGATATCCTACGTGTGCTTTACTTTATATCCATATTTTCTAATCCTTATAATAACCTCAGTCTATACCTATTATACTAGTTAGACTTATTTGGTTATAAATACATTCATCCATTCATTCAAGAATTATATTTCTTTGGGGGCATCTGTGTGGCTCAGTCAGTAGTAAACAGGGGTGCCTGGATGGCTCAGTTAAGCATCTGCCTTCAGTTCAGGTTGTGATCTCAGGTTCCTGGGATTGGTCCCCACGTGGGGCTCCCTGCTCGGTGAGAAGTATCTTCTCCCTCTTCCTCTGCCCTCTCCCCCCTTCATGTACTCTCTCACTTTCTCTCAAATAAATAAATAAACTTTTTTTTTAAGTAGTAAAGATATTAGAAGTTAGCGATATGGAAAAAAATTTAAGAGGAGTGGAGAAGGACAGAGTCACAATTTTGGATAACGTAGCCATAATACACCTTTTGAGAAAGTGCTATTTTAGCAGAAACTTGGAGGACATGAAATGAAAGAAAGCTTCTGCTCCTCTAGTTCCAACAGAATAACTTCAACAAGCATGGATCATGTTCATTCCTGGACCAACTGCTGTGTTTTAAGATAATTGACACCCCCCAAAAGAAATTTTTTAAAAAAGAGGCATCTGGATGGCTCAGTCAGTTGGGCATCTGCTTTCGGCTCAGATCATGGTCTAGGGGTCCTGGGATCGAGCCCCGCATCGGGCTCCCTGCTTAACAGGGAGTCTGCTTCTCTGTCTCTCCCCTCTTCTTGTGCTCCCTCTCTGGCCTCTCTCACTCTCTCTCAAAAAAAAAAAAAAAAGGAAAAAAAAAAAAGATAATTCTCCCAGTCGGGTCACATGTTACCTCTTGTGTGAGAAGGCAAGGTCCTGTACAAGAAGAAGAGAATTGGTTCTGAACAAAGACCTGAGGTGTTGTTACACTCATTTAACATGGAAAGAACTGAAGCTCAGAGAGGTGAAATGACTTGCCTGGGGTCACACACATGTATTAAGTGCTTGGGATTTCAACTAGTTCTGTCAGAAGAACCATTATTCTTGGGGTACCTGGGTGGTGCTGTCAATTCAGCAGCTGACTCTTGGTTTTGGCTTAGGTCTGATTCTCAGGGTCATGAGATCAAGCTTCACACTGGGCTCCCCACTCAGCTGTTTGCTTGACTCTACCTCTCATTCTGCAACTTATTCCAAATAAGTAAATATATCTTAAAAAAAAATTGTTCTTTTCTGCAACTTGAGCTGGATACAAGTTCTGTTGCTTTTAGACATAGACAGGGTCAGGCCATCCCAACCTAGAGTTTAGCTTATTGTGACTTCCTGTAACTGGCTAAATGTTTGGGGTGATGTGACCATGTATTTGGGGGTTGGGATGCTCAAAAACATAAGGGAGTGGCCAAACTTCAGGGACAGGGTACCGCTAGTTAAAAACAACTTATGGATACTTTTTTTTTTTTTAATAAACTCTGTGTGCACTGTGGGGCTCAAACTCATCACCCCAAGATCAGGAGTCACATGTTCTATTGACTGAGCCAGCCAGGCACCCCACTCATCTCATGGATCCTTTTATTTATTTATTTTTTACTTTTTAAAGATTTATTTTTTTATTTTTTGAAGATATTTTTTAAAGGGGTGCCTGGGTGGCTCAGTCGTTAAGCACCTGCCTTCGGCTCAGGTCATGATCCCAGGGTCCTCTCCCACTCTCCCTGTTTGTGTTCCCTCTCTCACTGTGAGAGGGACACTGTGTGTCACTGTGTGTGTCAAATAAATAAATAAGATCTTTTAAAAAAAGATTTTTTTTAAAAGATCTTATTTATATATTTGACAGAGAGAGATCACAAGTAGGCAAAGAGGCCCACAGAGGGGGAGGGGGAACCAGGTTCCCTGCTGAGCAGAAAGCCCAAAGCAGGGCTCCTTCCCAGGACCCTGAGATCATGACCTAATCATGACGTGAGCCAAAGGCAGAGGCTTAACCCGCTGAGCCACCCACGTACCCCAGAAAAAAAGATATTTTTTTTAAAAGTAATCTCCACACCCAGCTGGGACTCAAACCCACAGCCCTGAGATCAAGAGTTGCATGTTCTACTGACTGAGCCAGCCAGGCCCCCTAGACCTTGGATCTTTGATGAAAATATTTGCCATTTGACTGAGTAACTCAAGAGTTCATTCTCTCTTCGTACTTCTAAATTCATGAGCCAATAAACTTCCTTAGTTTTTAGGCCAGTGTAAGACGGATTTTCTCTTTTGTGTGTGTATGCTTTGAAGCGTTGGATTTTCCCTCATTTGTGGCTGAAAGCATCTCTGAGAATACTTCATAACTTTAACATCTGAGAGGGCTGGTTTTTTTTCCTTGTTGTGACATTGGTATCTAGACTAGTTTAATCTGGTTCCTCATTACTCATGTTGTACTGTCCTTAGTGAATACCACTGTCTGTTAGCCGAATTCACAAAGATCTTTGCCTCTGAGAAAGTTCTTGCCGCTCATTGAGTGGGCCCATATTGTTATGGACTGAATTGTGTCCCCCCCAGAGTCTCCAGTCCCCAGGGTGACAGGGCTTGCTCTATGTATGTATGTATGTATGTATGTATCTATCTATCTATCCATGCATCTATCATTTATTTATTTTAGGCTCTCCTCTCAACATGGGGCTTGAACTCAGAACCCCAAGATCAAGAGTTGCATGCTTGGGATGCCTGGGTAGTTTAGTCATTAAGCATCTGCTTTCAGCTCCGGTCATGATCCCAGGGTTCTGGGATCAAGTCCCACATCAGGCTCCTTGCTCAGTGAGGAGCCTGTTTCTCCCTCTACCTGCCACTCCCCTGCTTGTGCTCTCTCTCCAATAAATGAATGAATGAATAAATTAATTAATTAATTAAATCTTAAAGAAAAAAAAAGTTGCATGCTCTACTGACTGAGAGAGCCAGGTACCCCTGGCCTTTTTAAGGAAGTAATTAAGGCTAAATGCAGTCATACAGGTAGGAGCCTAACCTAACAGAACTGATGTCCTTATAGGAAGAGGCACCAGAGATCTCTGAGGCTGGATGCTTGGTTCCTGGACCTCTTTTGAAAGCATAAAGCAAGGTTAAAGTTATATTAGTTATACCATTAATTTAGCTGCACATTCTGGGCTTTTTGTTGCTGTTATATTCCTCTACTTAATTGTGTTTTATGTTCCTCTCAGCCCCATGTATAGTAAATCATTAACTGTGCCTTTTTCACTCCCTACTCCCTTTTTTGCAGTTTGGTTATAGAAACCTGATGATAACCAGATAATGACATTTGTTTTGAAATCATCTGACATACTTTGATTGTACCAACTCCTGGATGGCACCTTACTGTCCAGAAGAATGCGCCCATTCGGATGTTTCAAGGCTTCCCTGCTCTGAGATTTCAAGAAACGCATCACCATCCTGATGTTGGCAGGCTGGGTCTAAGGACCCAGAAGGGCCCTGCAGGAGCAGCCAAGAGGGTCCTTGGCTTTGCATGGATTAGAAATCAAATGCAAGCCAGGAGGGTTGGGTTATGGACACTGGGAAGGGTATGTGATATGGTGAGTGCTGTGAAGTTTGCAAGCTTGATGATTCACAAACCTGTACCCCCTGGGGCAAATAATACATTATATGTTAATAAACATTAAAAAAATTTAAGAAATGCAAGCCAGGAGGAAGTGAGCACAGCGTTTACGGAGTGGTGTAAGCAATAAGAGTATAGCAGATGGAGTTCAGGGAGACCTGGGAAAGTGAGCCACACTGTTGCTTGGGGTTAGAGGTTTATATTGGAAACGGGTCCAGAGTACCTTTTGCTTTGGAAATCCAAGGTGGGCTTGGATTGAAGGTGAGTATCCGGTGAACAATAGGTGTTACTCCGTAAATCACCAAAGGTAGGGGGACTGATGACAGTGTTGATGGAGGTTTATTTGAAACCAGTGTCCTGGAACATGACTGGGATCCAGTTCTTAGATGTTAGCAGCTGTTTGGGGGCCCAGGATGAAACTTAGAGAATGATTAGCTTTCTTGTCTTACCTTGGAGTGGGAACATAGCTTCTTTGGTTTGGTTTGGGCTAACTTTGGACATCTGGTTGACTCAGATGCAAAATACAGAGCATGAGAAAATGGCCCTTAGCAGAGAAACAGCAGAAATGGAGCCTTTTTTTAAAATGGAGTTCCTTGGGGCGCCTGGGTTGCTCAGTGGGTTAAAGCTTCTACCTTTGGCTCAGGTCATGATCTCAGGGTCCTGGGATCGAGCCCTGCACCGGGCTTTCTGCTCAGCGGGGAGCCTGCCTCCCCCCCCAACCCCCCCCCCCCCCCCCCCCCCCCCCCCCCCCCCCCCGCCTGCCTCTCTGCCTACTTGTGATCTCTGTCTGTCAAATAAATAAATAAAATCTTAAAATAAAATAAAATAAAATAAAAATAAAATGGAGTCCTTTCCATTTCCCCGTCTTGTTCCTTTCATGTATTTACCTCCTTTCCCCTGCACAAACTCTTCCTAGGCTCAGCAAAGTAAGGCAGCTTTGGGAAGAGCCCTCTGCCTTCTCGTTGGGCTGTTTTTCTGATAATAAAGCTTTCTTTGCTTCGAAACCCTGAGTGTCTCTCTCCATCGTATGGGAGCCTTCAAATTGGGGCGATGATTGGGTGGAAGCCTGGGACGTGAAAGGATTTGCCCAAGACAGAACAAAGGAGACAGAAGTTTACTGAATATAGGGCAAGGGAGCGAAGGTCAAGACAGCAGAGAGGCTATCTGCAATGATGCAGTCAGTGGGGGCTGTTTTTAGAGGGGGAAGGTGAGGAGGTATGGCAACCTATGGAATTTTCCCTTTTTTGGTAACTGTGCCTGGTTGTAAGTAGCCCATTGGTTAGTGAGGGCCTATGGATATTGTGAGTTGGGTCAGCTGGTGGGCCTGTCTGGAATCAGCCATGGGGTGGCTGTGGGCCCTTTCTACATTCCATCGCTCAAGCCTGTTGCCTAAAAGCAGCTTCTATAGAAACTGCCTTGTCAGACATTGGCTTACTGCGCATCAGGAGCACGGATGCATCTCCCTTTGGTAACATCTCCTTCCTCGTGCACACCCAACAGAAAGGCCACGTGAGAGCACAGCAAGAATGTGGCTGTCTGGAGGCCAGGAAGAGAGGTCTTACCAGAAACCAATTGTGCTAGCATCTTGATCGTGGACTTCTGGCCTCCGGAAGAGAAACTAAATTTCTGTTATTTAAGCCACCCAGTCTGCGGTATTTTGTTTGGGCAGTCTTGGCCTACACATGGCCAACATGTTCTAGGTGACTCTACTCCTGGGCTGATGATCTAAGGTTGGGCAGTTTGACTTTGTGGTTGCCAATCTTTGGGTCCAGGCTTCTTGGTTATTTTCCCAAACCCCTGTGCTATTGGATATCATGCAAAATAAAGTCACATGTACTTATCTATTTCCCTTTGCTGAAGTGCACTGTCTTTATTAACAAAAACACCTGATGATTCAAGTGTTAAGGGAGGCTTTCATCATTTTTTTTTACATTTCCTCCCCAAGTGAAATACCTTGTTTACCTTGTGGTCCTTCTCATTTAAAAACCTGACCCTTATCTCAAAGAGAATGTCAGAAGGCATTCATATGCTTGGGACTTGTTAACCACTGTTATTAACAAGGAAAAGAGTCTCAGAATTTCTACTAAGGTAGAGCTTAAACCTGTAACATGAGATTGGAGGATTTGTCTTTGAAGTTACATTTGCATAACAAACTGTGAATTTACCTATATTGTGAGTTCAAGTAGACCACTAAACATAGTTTTTAAGATGCTCTTAAACACTATGCTCATTTTTCACAGGCCTGAGAAAAACCTCTATCCCTAGGAAAGAGAAATACCACTTCTATTTGGAGTGGCTGCAGGAGGGGCACTGGGCTGGCTCATCGCTAGAGAGTGTGACTCTTATTCTCAGGTAATGAGTTCAAACCCAAGGCACCCGGGGCATGGAGCCTACTTTAAAAAAAGAAAGAAAGAAAGAAAGAAAGAAAGAAAGAAAGAAAGAAAGAAGTGAACTGACTGCAGGAAAGTGAGCTTTCCTTAACCTAGAGCTCTCTGAGTATGTATGAATGTCTGGGGGAGGCGGGGTGCGGAATTGGCACCAGATTCCTGGGAGGAGAGCAGGGTTCCTTGGGGGGAAAAGACCCTTTTCCTTGGGCAAGTAGTTAAGGGGGCACTGAAATTTCAGGGTGTTGGTGGAAGCCGCTAGTGTTTGGCCTTCTGAGGTGGGAAGTTCAGGGAAGGCACAGTAAAGGCAACGCATCTGGGGTTTGCTGGAGGCAAGTGGGACAGAAGGTTTAGAAGAGGATTGAGTAAGGGGAGAAGAGTGGCATTGGAGCACATTAATACTCCCCTCCACCCCCACCACTTTTGTTGCCTGGAAATTTTCCAACAGGCTGAGTTCTTTCTGTGGGAGATGGGGGTGGGAGGATCTGTGATGATGCTTCCCAAGGTGAAGGAAGAAAACGAAATTTCAGGAGGAAAACGAAACTTAAGGACGAAAAGGAAACTCAACACGAGGGACTTCCCAGCATATGGGGACTTCCCAGAATACGGGGGATGCTTAAATAAATCTGAATCACACAAGACTAGTGTGGAAAGACATGCTACATCTTACAGATTAAAAATGGGGCTGCAGTCCAAGGACAGATGAATGGATGAAAAAATGTATACACATACAATGGAATGTTACTGAGCCTTAAAGAGAAGGAAATTCAGGGAAGGCTGGGTGGCTCATTTGGTTAAGTGTCTGACTTTGGCTCTGGTCATGATCTCAGGGTCCTGGGATCCAGCCCCGCATGGAACCCCCATGTCACATCAGGCTCCCTGCTCAGTGGGGATTCTGCTTGTCACTCTCCTTTTGCCCCTTCCCCAGCTCATGCTCTCTCTCTCTCTCTCTCTCTCAAGCAGATAAATAAAATCTTAAAAAATAAAGAATAAACTGATTTAACACTGCTTCTTTAAAAAAAAAAAAGAAAAGAAAAGAAAAGGGAATTTAGACATGCAACAACATGGATGAACTTGAGGACATTGTGTCAGGTGAAATAATCCAGTCACAAAAAGACGAATATTTTATGATTCCACTTATATGAAGGGCCTAGTGTAGTGTAACTCATAGAAATTAGAATGGTGGTTGCCAGGAACAGGAGGGAAGGAGAAAAGGAAAATTAATTACTGGGTGAAGAGTTTCAGTTTTGTAAGATGAAAAAATTTTGAAGATCGGTTGCACAATAGTGGGAGTGGAGAGGGCAGAGTCACAGTTCTGGATAGGGTAGTTCACAGGCCCTTTGAGAAAGTGCCGTTTAAGCAGAGACTTGAAGGAGATGAAGGAGTCAGCCATGCAGGTGTCTGGGGGGAAAGCATTCCAGCCAAAGAGAACAGCAGCTACAAAAGTTTTGAGACAGGATCATGTCTGGATATGGGAAAGGGCGAGGAGGCTGGTATGGATGGGAAAAGTGAAAAAGGGTTAAGTGTTAAAAGCTGAATGCAAACCATATGGGAACATACAGGCTACAAGCTCTAAGTAGCTCTGAGGTCCCATTCAGTTAAAATACATTTCTAGGGGAGCTTGAAACTGCAGTAAGATTATGTATTAATTAAGCACTGTTTTGGGAAGTTAGTCTAAGTAACATCATTTTGGGTCTGTGTTTTCTTTTTCTGTCCTTCTCTTTCCTTCTCCTTTTTTTTTTTTTTTAAACAATCCACAGTATGGAAAATTGCTCAGCACAGAAACAAATGCTTTATACATCCAACATGAATGAATCTCAGAAACATTATACTAAGTGACAGAACTCAAATACAAAAGGTTACATACTGGGGCGCCTGGGTGGCTCAGTGGGTTAAAGCCTCTGCCTTCAGCTCAGGTCATGATCCCAGGGTCCCGGGATTGAGCCCTGCATCGGGCTCTCTGCTCAGCAGGGAGCCTGCTTCTCTCCCTCTCACTCTCTGCCTACTTGTGATCTCTGCCTGTCAAATAAATAAATAAAATCTTAAAAAAAAAAAAAAGGTTACATACTGTGCATACATATATTTTATATGAAATTCTAGAAAAGGCAAAACCCTAGGGTGCCTGGGTGGTTCAGTGGGTTAAAAGCCTCTGCTTTGGGCTCAGGTCATGATCCCAGGGTCCTGGGATCGAGCCCCACATCAGGCTCTATGCTCAGCAGAGCACCTGCTTCCCCCCACCCCGCCTCCCTTCTGCCTGCCTCTCTGCCTACTTGTGATCTCTGTCAAATAAATAAATAAAATATTAAAAATAAAGAAAAGGCAAAACTCTAGTGACAAAAAGATTAGCAGTTGACTGATTGGAGTGTGTGTGGGCAGGATGTGGGGCGGGCAGGGAAGATCAGAGGGCACAAGGAAACGTTTTGAAGTGGTGGAAATGTTCTATATATGGATTGTAGTGGTAGTTATACAACTACATACAATTACTGAAGTTCTTCAAACTGTATACTGAAAATGGGTGCACCTTACTCTATGTAAATTATACCTCAGTAAAGCTGGAAAAAATTCATTATAGCATATACAATTTAAGACTTACACCTTTCCTTCATGTGAAACATAACTAACACAAATTTTTTAAAAGAGATTTTTAAGTAATCTCTACACCTGACTTGAGGTTCAAACTCACAACCCCAAGATCAACAGTCACTGGCTGGCTCAGTTGGGGGAATGTGTGACAGTTGATCTCGGGGTTGTGAGTTCAAGCCCCATGTTGGGTGTAGAGGCTACTTAAAAATAAAAATCTTTAAAAAGGTGACCTCTGACTGCCCTCTGCTCAGGTCTGGAGATTGAGCCTTATGTCAGGCTTCCTGGTGAGTGGAGTCTGCTTTTTTCCTCCCTTGCCCTTCCCTACCCCTACCCCTGTGCTCTGTCTCTGTCTCTCAAATAAAATCTTTAAAAAGACGATCTCTGGGGCACCTCGGTGGCTCAGTGGGTTAAGCCTCTGCCTTCAATTCAGGTCATGATCCCAGGGTCCTGGGATCGAGTCCCGCATCGGGCTCTCTGCTCAGCAGGGAGCCTGCTTCCTCCTCTCTCTCTCTGCCTGCCTCTCTGCCTATCTGTGATCTCTGTCTGTCAAATAAATAAATAAAATCTTAAAAAAATAAAATAAAAAAATAAAAAGACGATCTCTGAGTAGGGACTATAGTTTTTTGTCTTTTGTTTATGTATCTTCTAATTTCTGTACAATCGATGTCATTTTCTGTAATTATGTCCTCAGGTGCTGACGAAGTCAGTCAGCAGTGCAGCTCAGTTTGGTTTGGTGGTGCAGCGTCAGGGAGGTTATTTGAACCCGGAGCTCCATGCTCTTGGCCTTTATCCTCTTCTGCTGGCTCTGAACTTGCCTGGTTAAGAACAGCCTGGGATGCTTCACCAAACTGCACCACACTACCGATCTGTATAGTTAATAAATCCTCAACAGTGATTCTTACCACTGGGCAATCTAATGAAACTACTGTCCAGATATAGGATCTGAAACCTACAGAACACTTTCTTTTCTTAACCTATTAAGGGTCTATTGCTGATGCCAAATAACCTCACATGTGTATTAATTACCCCACCTGGAATCTATTATCATTAATCCTTTCTGGAAAGTCATTCTTTTATTTTTTTCATTATCTTTTAAGATTTTATTTATTTATTTGACAGAGAGAGATCACAAGTAGGCAGAGAGGCAGGCAGAGAGAGAGGAAGGGAAGCAGGCTCCCCAGTGAGCAGAGAGTCTGATGCGGGACTTGATCCCAGGACCCTGAGATCATGACCTAAGCCGAAGGCAGAGGCTTTAACCCACTGAGCTACCCAGGCACCCCTGGAAAGTCATTCTTGACTGGGACCCCATACACGCCCAGTTATGTTGTTCCTCTTCTATCCCTACTACCAGTATCTTAAAGCGTACATCTCTTCTGGACCAGGTGTTCACTTTTTTCTTTTTTTTTTTTTAAGATTTTATTTATTGGGCACCTGGGTGGCTCAGATAGTTAAGCGCCTGACTTCAACTCAGGTCATGATTTCCAAGTCCTGGGATCCAGCCTGACATTAGGCTCCTGGCTCAGCATGGAATCTGCTTCTATCTCTCCCTCTGCCTCTCCCCTTGCTCATGCTCTCTGTATCTCTCTGTATCAAATGAATAAACAAAATCTTAAAAAAAAAGATGTATTTATTTGAGAGAAAGAGCATGCAAATGAAAGCAAAAGCAGGGGGAGCAGCAAAGGGAGAGGGAGAAGCACACTGCCCCACTGAGCAGGGAGCCCGATGCAAGGCTTGATCTCAGGACCTGGAGATCATTAACTGAGCTGAAGGCTTAACCAACTGAGCCACCCAGGCGCCCACCAGGTGTTTACTTAATTCAGGGATTGGCACTAGTGACATGTTGGGTTGGATAATTCTTTGTTATGGGGAGCTGTCCTATGCATTGCAGGATGGTTAGTAGCATCCCTGGCTTCTACTCACTAGAAACCAGGTAGCAGATACCAGCTAGCATGCCCGGCCCTGGGAATTGTGATGACCAAAAATACAAACAACAATGCCTCCAGTCATTGCCAAATGTTCCTTAAGGGGACAAAATTACTCCAAGTTAAGAACTACTAACCTGGGGCGCCAGGGTGGCTTAGTTGGTTAAGCATCTGCCTTCGGCTCAGGTCCTGATCCCAGGGTCCTGGGATTGAGCCCTGCATCAGACTCTTTGCTCAGTGAGGGGCCTGCTTCTGCCTCTTCTGCTCTCCCCCTGCCTGTGTTCTTCTGCTCTGTCAAATGAATTAAAAAAAAAAACAAAAAACAAAACCCTACAAACCTAATTTGTCTCCATATCAGTCTACCCATCCTCTAATCCATCCTTGGCACAGCTTCCAGATTTCTTTTTATTTTATTTTTTTAAAAGATTTTATTTATTTATTTGTCAGAGAGAGTGAGCACAGGCAGACAGAGTGGCAGGCAGAGGCAGAGGGAGAAGCAGGCCCCTTGCCAAGCAAGGAGCCCGATGTGGGACTCGATCCCAGGATGCTGGGATCATGACCTGAGCCGAAGGAAGCCTCTTAAATGACTGAGCCACCAAGGCGTCCCCAGCTTCCAGATTTCTAAACCTTGCTATTCAAAGTGCAGTCCTTGGGCTAGTGGCATTGATGTTAAGGGAGCTTGTTGGAAAAGCAGATTAGTGTGCTTGCTCGCTCGCTCTCTCTCCCTCTGACAAATAAATAAATTAAAAAAAAAAAAAAAAAAGCAGATTAGGCCCAACCTCAGATCTATTGAATTAGAATCTGAGGTGGTTTGTTTTTTTTTTTAATTTTTTATGAACATATAATGTATTTTTATCCCCAGGGGTACATGTCTGTGAATTGCCAGGTTTACACACTTCACAGAACTAACCATGGCACATACCCTTCCCAACATCCATTACCCTACCCCCCTCTCCCGATCCCCGTCCCCCCAGCAACCCTTAGTTTGTTTTGTGAGATTAAGAGTCACTTATGGTTTGTCTCCCTCCCGATCCCATCTTGTTTCTTTTCTTCTTTTCCTACCCCCCAACCCCCCACGTTGCATCTCCACTTCCTCATATCAGGGAGATCATATGATAGTTGTCTTTCTCCGACTGACTTATTTCACTAAGCATGATACCCTCTAGTTCCATCCACGTCATTGCAAATGGCAAGATTTCTAGAATCTGAGTTTTAACAGGATTAACAGTCCCTGGTGATTTCTATGTTCATTAAATTTGAGAAGCACTATCAAGTCTCTAACTAGCTTGAGGGTAAATATCACTTGGAACAGAGGTTAACAAAACAAAATTCCCAGGTCCTTCCCCTGGAGATTATTCTTCCATGGTCAAGCCCGGGACTAGGAATCTGTATTGTTAACATGTGTCTCAGGTAATCCTTATCCCTTGGGCAAGCTTGGGTCCTCTAAAATAAACATCAGATTTTGTCGTTATCCACCTAAAATTAAAACCTCTTGGGGGGCGCCTGGGTGGCTCAGTCATCAAGTGTCTGCCTTTGGCTCAGGACATGATCCCATGGTCCTGGGCTGGAGCCCGGCATTGGGCTTCAGCCCCGCATTGGGCTTCCTGCTCAGTGGGAAGCCTGCTTCTCCCTCTCCCACTCACCCTCCTTGTATTCCTTCTCTCAAATTCCCTCTGTCTTCCTCTGTGTTAAATAAAATCTTTAAAAAAAAACCCAAAACACCAAAACTTCTTTAGTGACTTGCAGTCATCTATAGTAGTGATTCTCAACCTTAGGTGCTTACCTAGGGCATATTTAGAAACCCTGATGTTCCCCAAATCCATTAACAACTCTAGGGGAGGGAGTTTTTGGAGTTTTGGAGTTTTTCGAAGCTCCTCAGTTATAGCCAATGTTGAGAACCGCTGGGAATGATCAAGGCCTGAATTCCTTAACCTACATTAAAAAACCCTACTATGAAAGGCCCCTGCCTGTTTCCCTAGCCCTACATTGCATGGTATTTTTGCATATGTACACTATAATCCAGCCTCACTAAATTACCTGCAATTCCCAAATCTGTGGAACTTTCATGCCTCTAGGACTTTCTACAGGTTGTGCTCGCTGAATAGCAAAGTTATGCATCCCTAAGGACTAAATTACCACTTAGCTTCCCCTTAAGAGTGATTTTATTTTTATTTTTATTTTTTTTAAAGATTTTTTTTTTTTAAATTTGACAGAGAGAGATCACAAGTAGGCAGAGAGAGGAGGGGAGGGAAGCAGGCTCCCTGCTGAGCAGAGAGCCCAATGCAGGGCTTGATCCCAGGACCCTGGGATCATGACCTGAGCCGAAGGTAGAGGCTTAGCCCACTGAGCCACCCAGGCGTCCCTAGAGTGATTTTAGATTTCCCTGACACACTTGCCCAGGCAGAGTAAATCATACCCTTCTGTATGCTAATTCTATCCTTCTTGGAAGATTTATTTATTTGAGAGAGAGAGAGAGAGAGAGAACCAGAAAGGAGGGAGAATCTCAAGAAGACTCCCTGCTAATTGTGGAGCGAGGCTGGATCTCACAACCCAGAGATCATGACCTCAACCAACCGACTGAGCCACCCTGGTGTCCCAACACCATTCCTCTTTGTGTAGAGCTCTATTACTATACTTATTCTACAGTTGACTCTTGAACATCATGGTTTTGAACTGTGTGGGTCCACTTAACTTGCAGATTCTTCCTGATAATAGTATAGTACTATAAATGTATTTTCCTTATCATTTTCTTAACATTTAAAACATTTTTTTAAATTTTTTTTTTTTTAAGATTTTATTTATTTGACAGAGATTACAAGTAGGCAAGAGAGGCAGACAGGGAGAGAGAGGAGGAAGCAGGCTCTTCGCAGAGCAGAGAGCCCAATGTGGGGCTCGATCCCAGGACCCTGGGATCATGACCTGAGCCGAAAGCAGAGGCTTTAACCCACTGAGCCACCCAGGCGCCCCTAAAACATATTTTTAATTGTAAAAATATGGTGTATAATACGTACAGCATATAAAGTGTTAATCAACTGTTTAGGATATCGGTAAGGCTTCCAGTCAAAAGTATGCTATTAGTAATTAAATATTTGGAAGGGAGTAAAAAATTATTACATGGATCTTAAACAGTGGGCTGTGAGGCATGTGTGTGTGGAGATCCCTGGTAGTTTCAAGGAACAACTGTAGTAATGGGTTACAATATCTCGAGCACAGGAACTATGGCTGGTTTATTTTTATATCACTTGCACCCAGTTAAGGGCCAGGAATATAGCATGCAGCTAGTAATTTTTTACTTAGCAAACGTACTATAAAAGAAGGGGGAAAAAAAGAAAATAAAAACAAGCAGGATTATTATTATTATTTTTTAAGATTTTATTTATTTATTTGACAAACAGAGATCACAAGTAGGCAGAGAGGCAGGCAGAGAGAGAGGAAGGGAAGCAGGCTCCCTGCTGAGCAGAGAGCCCGATGCCGGGCTCGATCCTAGGACCCTGGGATCATGACCCAAACCGAAGGCAGACGCTTTAACCCTCTGAGCCACCCAGGTGCCCCAGGAATATTATTATTATTTTTTAAAGATTTTATTTATTTGAGAAACAGAGTGAGTGAGGGGCAGAAGGAGAGGGAGAAGCAGGCTCCTCTGCTGAGCAGGGAGCCCAACATGGGCCTCAACTCTGCAATCATGATCTGAGCTGAAGGCAGACGCTCAATTGACTGAGCCACCCAGGAATATTATCTTCTTCAAAAAAAATCTGATTTAATGTAACTACATAAAAATCTTAATTAGGAGGGGTGCCTGGGTGGCTTAGTCATTGAGCATCTGCCTTCGGCTTGGGTCATGGTCCCAGGTCTTGGGATCGAGCCTCGCATTGGGCTCCCTGCTTAGCAAGAGGCCTGCTTAGTAAGAGGCCTTAGCAAGAGGCCACGCCACCTGTTTGTGTTTCCTCTCTTGCTGTCTCTGTCAAATAAATAAAAAATCTTTGAAAAAAAATTTTTTTTTTCAAAAAATTTTTTCAAAAAAAAAAAATTTTTTTAAAGATTTTATTCATTTATTTGACAGACAGAGATCACAAGTAGTCAGAGACGCAGGCAGAGAGAGAGGAGGAAGCAGGCTCCCCGTGGAGCAGAGAGCCCGATGCGGGGCTCGATCCCAGGACCCTGAGATCATGACCTGAGCCAAAGGCAGAGGCTTTAACCCACTGAGCCACCCAGGCGCCCCTGAAAAAATATTCTTAATTAGGAAAGAACTTTAAGCTGTAAGTCTCATCTGGAGAAATGTTTGAATGGACTCCTAACAGTGCTTTCCTTAATTCAGTATCATAACGTGCTTCACAATTTCATTCTAAGGACTTCAAGTCGTCCTATTTCTTTATGTGTCTAAGGCATTTTTTGAATTGAGGTGAAATTCATCAAACATAAAAATAATCATTTTAATGTTTTTGAAGATTCATTATTTTGATACAAGAAATAAACCCTTCAACCTACAGAGTGTCACTTGTTTTCATATCACAGAGCAAACTTACAGAATAGGAATCTGTTACCAGCTCCAAGAATATCACATATGCTTTAGGAAAACTCATTGTTGTTTGGATTCAAACAAACATCAGTATGGAAGGTGTAACTACTTCTCTCTCCTGATTATTTTGTAATTTTGTAAAATCATGACTAGGAAAGCTAAGTTAGGATGTCACATAATTATGCCAGACTCTGGTAAGGGCAGTGAAGCCAGCCATGTGAATCCAGTTAAAATACAAAAACATGACCTTTTATTGTCCTTCTCTCCTGTTTCTAGAGTAGGAAGGCTTTACTTTATAGCCCATGGGTCAGCAATACGCTTGAATTCTAATATGTAGGTTCCTTCTGTTATACTTGTAAAAGAAGGCATGAAATTCTTGAGGGGTTGACTGCTGATCTGGTTTTACTTAGATGGAAAAAATTTATGTAAGCAGTTCAGTTGATAGGCTGTTAACGTTGGAAATAACCAAGGCTTGGGGCACCTGGGTGGCTCAGTCAGCCAAGCATCCAACTCTTTTTTTTTTTTTTTTAAGATTTTATTTGTTTGACAGACAGAGATCACAAGTAGGCAGAGAGGTAGGCAGAGAGAGAGGGAGGAAGCAGGCTCCCCGCTGAGCAGAGAGCCTGATGCGGGGCTCGATCCCAGGACCCTGAGATCATGACCTGAGCTGAAGGCAGAGGCTTAACCCACTGAGCCACCCAGGCGCTCCTAGCATCCAACTCTTGATGTTGGCTCAGGTCATGATCTCAGGGTTGTGAGACCGAGCCCTGCTTTGGGCTTGGCACTGGGCATGGGGCCTGCTTAAGATTCTCTCTCTCCCTCTTACCACCCCCCCCCAAAAGATATAATCAAGCCTGTACTTGTCAACAAGTCCGGTCAGCCAATCAGGATAATATATAGATAATACTAGAACTTTAAGTGACACATCTGAAGTTCTCACAGTAAAGTTGGGGCTCCATCATCTGTGATTATCTTCTTTGATTTTAATGCCCATCAGTCTTTACCAGCAATAGCAGCCACTGCCTGGTAAAACTGCCATAAAGTTTGACCTCCAGCTGCCTGACAAATTCATTGCGCTCCTGCCCAGCCCAACCTCAAAACCACTGATCCAGGGACGCCTGGGTGGCTCAGTTGGTTGGACGACTGCCTTCGGCTCAGGTCATGATCCTGGAGACCCGGGGTCGAGTCCCGCATCAGGCTCCCAGCTCCGCGGGGAGTCTGCTTCTCCCTCTGACCTTCTCCTCGCTCATGCTCTCTCACTGCCTCTCTCTCAAATAAATAAATAAAATCTTAAAACAAAAAAAACCCCAAAAAAACCCCCACTGATCCAAAAGACGTACCCAGCACTCAAAGATATGAGGTAGTCGGTTTGCTCCAAACACATTAAGCTGCTCCAGCCCTTCCAGCAGTGGCTATAATTTTCCTGGCACTGCCTTAGCTACCAGGTCCTGTAGGAAACCTTCATGCTGGGGACCTAACCAACTGGCAAACCAGTGCAGAATACACTTCATCTCCTGGGAAGTGATGTAAGACATTGGGGGATGGGAAGAGTTAGTAATACTCTCTGGTACTGAGGGAAAGGGAGAAGGGAAGGATAGTGGACTCAAAGAGGAAGATGATTCCAGTGGCATCCTCCCCTTTCCTCTCACAGGGACCCAGAGACTGTCACAAAAGTGCTTAAACTCCAACTGTTGCCGCCAATTCCATGTTTCCTGAAAATCCTAAGCAGGGCCAGCCCCTTATTTTACTTTTTAAAATAATCATTTTAAAGTGTCACTTAGTGGGGTGCCTGGGTGGCTCAGTGGGTTAACCCTCTGCCTTCGGCTCAGGTCATGATCTCAGAGTCTTGGGATCGAGCCCCGCATCCGGCTCTCTGCTCAGTGGAGAGCCTGATCCCCCCACTCCCCCTCACCCAGGGCCCTGCCTGCCTCTCTGCCTACTTGTGATCTCTGTTTGTCAAATAAATAAATAAAATCTTTAAAAAACAAAATTTAAAGTGTTACTTAGTAAATTCACACTATACAACCACCTTCTAGATCAAGTTCTAAAATGTTTTCCTCTCCTCAAAAAAATACCCTGTATTCAAGCAGCCACTCCCCAATCTCTTCCTAGCCCCTGGAAACTACCAGAACATTAACTTTGAAGTTACACTAAGGTATTTAAAAGACATAAAGCAGATATTTAAGAAAGTATACGTTGGAGATGGCTGCAGAATCTAGTCATGCAAAAACAACACAAATACAGGGTCTTTCAATATCTCAAAAACTCCGTTTTATTAGCTATTTTATGTACACAGATACGGTCTTAAAAATTGATAAAAACATATCCAGACCTTCTTATATAGTCAATGTACAATGCTCATGTATATTTTCCACATTAATAAGGAGGATGAAAATGACATAATAGAGCTACATAGAAATATATACAAGGACTTTAGACAAATTTGATGTTATTTGGCTTACAACATGTGTAGATACTACACAAAAAATGAGGATGTAATTTTCAGAAAAGTAATGTATTACCAAAATCACTTTTCTTAAAATTTAAAAATAAAATTCCTGACAATAGCAATTACAAATTTACAGCCAAATCTTAGACTAACTCGAATTAGCCAGGGTTAGATATAAGTTAAGTTAAACATTTTGTATTTTAAAAAATAAGGTTTGCAGTTTAAAAAACATACATTTCATAACTTTCTCAAAATTAATTAAGAATGGTTTATCCATGTCCTTCCAGATTCTGGAAACACATTAGAAAAAGTGAATATTGAACAGCTGATTCTTTGGAAAGCTGCACCCAACTACCCCTTTTATTAGGCTGTGATATCAGCTAAGAGGTCTTAGGGTTAGAAGGCAAGAAGCATAGTAATGCATGGGCTGAGGTACAAATCTGCTTATGCTCAAAGAGAGAAAGGGCATGAGAAGGGAGCTGGACAATCCAGAATGGCAGTGGCACCTGGATGTGGAGTTGCCACAGTGGGTCAGAGGCGGACTAGTGCATCATCCCTTGGCCCAGGTGCTTTGGGAACCAAACCCTATTCAATATATATATATATATTGAGTATATATATATATAAATTTTTTTAAGTAATCTCTATGCCCAACATGGGGCTCAAACTCATGACCCTGAGATCAAGAGTCTCATATTCCCAGCCAGGTGCCCCTCTACTTAATATTAAATTTAGAACAGAGATCTCTCAAAGCATGCTTATTAAAAACAGATTATTTACCTTCATATTACAAAGCACAGGAGGAGACATTTTTAAAAATGAGCTAAAAAATTATGAGTTATCTCCTGATTTCATCTTAAGAACTAAACCAAGGAATAGACACTTAAAAAAATTCTTTAACTACTAAAATGTTTAAAAGGCACTTGAAATAATGCTTTCCAGTCCAACTCAAAATACACTGTTAACTACATTTTGGATAAACGTAAAAAAAAAAAAGCACAATTTTGGTGCAATTTTTTGTGTAACTCGATACCTTCCATCTACAGGGCTGAAAGTTTTGAAGGATAGAGCCCCTAACACTCTGCCACCTGAAAGTGCTTTTATCATAGAAAGAGGAAGGGCATTAATGATTTGCTCTCTCACTGACAACATCCTGTAGTCGTTTAAGTAAAACATCATCATTTTCTTGACATAGGCGTTTGGCAGGTGATTCTGCATCACCATCGATGGCTATTGCTCGCTTCTTGGTTCTCTGTTCACCCTGCCTTATCATATTGTTGATATCTTTCAAACTCTGCAAAATAGAGGACATGTGTGAGTAAAAGGGGGGAAAAAGAGGAAATAACGGAAAGGGACTAATAAGCTAACTGTTTTCTCCAGTACTCTATCCCAAGCTCAACAGGAGGGTAGAGATTATTATTATTATTTTTTTAAAGATTTATTTATTTATTTGACAGAGAGAGAGAGAGAGAGATCACAAGTAGGTAGAGAGGCAGGCAGAGAGAGAGGGGGAAGCAGGCTCTCCGTTGAGCAGAGAGCCTGATGCGGGGCTCGATCCCAGGACCCTGAGATCATGACCTGAGTCGAAGGCAGAGGCTTAACCCACTGGGCCACCCAGACGCCCCAATAAATAAAATCTTTTTTTTAATTTTTAAAAATTTATTTATTTGTCAGGGAGCGAGAGAGCGAGCACAGGCAGAGTGGCAAGCAGAGGCAGAGGGAGAAGCAGGCTCCCTGCCGAGCAAGGAGCCCGATGTGGGACTCGATCCCAGGACGCTGGGATCATGACCCGAGCCGAAGGCAGCCGCCCAACCAACTAAGCCACCCAGGCATCCCCCTTTTCTTAACTTTTTAAGTAATTTTTACACCCAACATGGAATTCAAACTTACAACCCAAGATCAAGAGACACAAGCTCCATTGACTGAGCTAGCCAGGTGCCCCAGAGATTATTTTTTGAATCTAGACTAACCTAATAAGGATGATTAGAACTCATCTTCTCATGGCTTTGAAGACTGGATTGACCTTGGGACTCCTGGGTAGCTTAGTCATTGAGCGTCTGCCTTCGGCTCAGGGCATGGTCTCAGGGTTCTGGGATGGAGACCCGCATCGGGCTCCCTGCTTGGCGGGAAGCCCGCTTCTCCCTTTCCCACTTCCCCTGCTTGTGTTCCTGCTCTCACTGTGTCTCTCTCTGTCAAATAAATAAAAAAATAAAATCTAAAAAAAAATTGATCTTATTATATTTATTAGTAGTAACTTTGCAGACAAAGAGCAAGATTAAAGATTACTAACTGGTAATCTGAAATCCAATTTTTAACACACGTAATAGGTTGTTTCAGAGTAAGTCTATGTGTACCTTACCTTAGAAGGGCTGCCATTGAACCTATATAGCAGAGCACTCCTTGGTGTGAGGCCTGACCCATTCTTATGTGGGGAAACATAAACAGAGTGCTGCTGGGAAATGCGTCGTGGTGAGCCTGGTTGTTGCTTAATACGTGGAAAAGGAGAGAGAGGTGGAGCTTCCATCTAAAATAACAAAAAGTAAATTTTTGTAAGATAAGTTTCTTTTTTTGAATCCCACCACTTTGTATGTTCTTTTTTTTTCAAAGTAGGTTTCATGCCCAACAGGGAGCTTGAACTCACGAACCCAAAATCAAGAGTTGCATCCTCTACTAAATGAGCCAGCTAGGCACCCCCATATTTTTAATCTTTTTTTTAAATGGTATGTCTTGGGGTGCCTGGGTGGCTCAGTGAGTTAAAGCCTCTGCTTTCGGCTCAGGTCATGATCCCAGGGTCCTGGGATCAAGCTCCGCATCATGCTCTCTGCTCCACGGAGAGCCTGCTTCCTCCTCTCTCCCTGCCTGTCTCTCTTGCCTACTTGTAATCTCTGTCTGTCAAATAAATAAATAAAATCTTAAAAAAAAAAATGGTATGTCTTACTTTTTTTTTTTTAAGACTTTGTTTATTTGAATGAAAGGGAGAGAGAAAGAGAGGGTGAGGGTGTGCATGGGTGGGGTGAGGGGCAGAGGTAGGAGCAGACTCCCCACTGAGCAGGGAGCCTGAGGCAGGGCTTGATCCTGGGACTCCCGGATCATGACCTGAGTGAATGCTTAACACACTGAGCCACCCAGGTGCCCTCCATACTTTTATTCTTATTGAAATTTCTTAGTTAAGTGTCAGCAATACTGTAAGAGTTTATTTATGGCTGAAAAAAGCAAAGACATGGTCCATTACCCCTTTGTTTTTCAACAATTACTAACAGATAAACTAAAATTTATTTTCCTGAATATTTTAGGAATCCTGAAGAATTCTGAGACACCCAGAAGTGGTAAGCCAGCAGCACAGGAACCTCTTCATCATGAACAGAAAGTAGAGGCAAAGTAATAGATGTCCTAATACAAAAATAATCTCTTTCTCGGGGCGCCTGGGTGGCTCAGTGGGTTAAAGCCTCTGCCTTTGGCTCAGGTCATGATCCCAGGGTCCTGGGATGGAGCCCTGTGGCAGGCTCTCTGCTCAGCGGGGAGCCTGCTTCCTCCTCTCTCTCTCTGCCTGCCTCTCTGCCTACTTGTGATCTCCATCTGTCAAAAAACAAAACAAAACAAAAAAAACCTCTTTCTCTACACACACACACACACACACACACACACACACTAACCAAAGTAGTAGCAGAGGGAATAAAAAAGAGAACTCTCTGAGCCAGGAGGATGAGTTCCAACATGGAACAAATCTGTTAGGGAAAGGATTAAGACTTTATATTGAAATGCAAATGATTTAGAAATAGAGGAGCAGGTACTACACAAGGGCAGTGAGGGACAAGGACAAGAGATACAAATACACATACATGGCTACTGGCTAGATGCAGTTTCTTCTAGGTTCCTCTACAACTCATGTCTAGTCTTGTGGGAACCAACCTCAGTTTATACAGTGGTGATACTTTCACAGACTTTCTGGTACTTCCTAATCTCCATAAAAATGTCTTAGTGTTGCCTCTATTAATGATTCAGGTCTATTTATTTCCTTTTTTCTTTATCTTGAGAAAAAACAGTTATCTCATATATAAATATAACAAGATAAATAAAAAAGAGAGAAAAAATGATCAGAATTGACTTCATTTTTCCATATTCTCATCTAGTACTTGCCCATATGTTAACATAATTTCCAGCAACATAATCACAGTATGGATAACATTTCCATGATTTCCTCTGGTCTGTGTTGTATCAATGCCTTAAACACTCTCTAATTACTAGCTTTTTTTCCTCATACATAATGTATTAGTGGCAGTACCTCTGAAACACTTATTTAGTAAGCTCACAGTACTCCAACTATGACTATAAATATTCATACAGTAAAATATAAAACGTACCACATGGTCCTGATTTGACAAGTCGTATTTCAGTGCAAATGACTTCACTCTTCCTACATATACTGTATTGTAAAATTTGATAAGATCACCTCTTTCCTCTTTCACTGGTCCATTGGAACAGTCAGGTGTTTTTGTAGCATCTTCCAAGTCTATTGAAAGAATTCAGTGTTATGATAGATTCACTTTAATATATAAAGTGGTGATTTGAATTACAACTCTCTCCACAACATAAAAAAAAATCAAGTTAACACAAATCTTTATGTAAAGCAATTAATATTTTTAGAAAAGGTTCAGAAATCCATTTATATAATGTATAAATTAAATTGGTATCCTGAGAAATGCAAATATGTAAACTTATGCTACTATATTTTACTCTAGATATTACTTCAGCAAGAGATGTTTTCACATTTTTGAGCTCACTGTCACTGGTGGCCAGAGGGGCACTAGCTCTGGACTGGGATTTTAGCTAAACTGAGCTCCAGAGTATGGATGGCTATGGCAAATCATGAGCTTTGGGTAACAAAAGGCCTACAGATATTCATAATGGCTCTTTGAGGAAGGTGAACAGACTCTAAAAAGGTAAAGCATACCCTCATAGGTGAAGGAAGAAGCAAGATAAAGGCACGTGTTTATTTTTCTGCAAATACAAGGCAGGTGATTAAGTGTTTTTGTTTTTTTTTTTTTAAAGATTTTATTTATTTATTTGACAGAGCGAGAGAAATCACAAGTAGGCAGAGAGGCAGGCAGAGAAAGAGGAGAAAGCAGGCTCTCTGCTGAGCAGAGAGCCCGATGCAGGACTAGATCCCAGGACCCTGGGACCATGACCTGAGCCGAAGGCAGAGGCTTAACCCACTGAGCCACCCAGGCACCCGTGATTAAGTGTTCTAAGAGCCTTATTTTCCCCAAGCGCAACAGAAACCTTGGTGCTCAGTTTATAGTTAGCGTCCTCAGTTATAAAATGATAGCTTGCGTTGAGGTGCTTTCCTATTTACTGTGTTGCTCTGGGATAGCTTACTGCACCATAAGGAACTTTACCTTACCCTTTCTTTGGGAAGAGTATTACAAACCATTGTCTACTTGAACATGTAAGAATCATCTTCTTACAGGAGCTAAGAAAACCCCTGGCAGTTAAAAATAATTCAGCACAGGGGCAGGTGGCTGTTGGTTGAGTGTCTACTTTTGGCTCTGGTCATGTTCCTGGGGTCTTGGGATCAAGTCTTGCATGAGGCTCCCTGCTCAGTGGAGAATCAGCTTCGCCCTCTGCCCCTCTCCCTCCCCATGTTCTCTTTCTCAAATAAATAAAATCTTAAAAAAAAAAAAAAAAAAATCAGCATATGAAAAAAAAAGTTCTCATTCTCAATACACTGGCCTGCAAACACTGCAAACAAGGATAAAAGCATCCTTCAGTCCTAGGAAAACCAGAAAACTCAAACATAGTCCAAGGGCCAAGCAGCCCCAGGGAACGATAGGGATCTCAGTCACAATTTGGATGTCTTTTTTTCACTCTTGGTATTAAAAAAAACTTTTTTTTTTAAATTTTAAAAATTTTATTTATTTATTTGACAGACAAGTAGGCAGAAAGGCAGGCAGAGACAGAGAGAGGGGGAAACAGGCTCCCTGCTGAGCAGAGAGCCTGATGTGGGGCTTGATCCCAGGACCCTGGGATCATGACCTGAGCTGAAGGCAGAGGCTTAAACCCACTGAGCCACCCAGGCGTCACTACTCTTGGTATTTTTAAAAAATTTTATTTATGTTTTAAAATATTTATTTATTTACTTACTTATTTGAGAGTGTACTCACACATGAGTGGCAGGAGGAGCAGAGGGAGAGGGAGAGAATCTCAAGCAGACTCCGTGCTGAGTGAGGAGTCTGATGTGGGGCTCAATCTCACCACCTTGAGATCATGACCTGAGCCAAAATCAGGAGTTGGACCCTTAACTGACTGAGCTACCCAAGCATCACTTTTTTTCTTTTAGTTTATTTTTAGCAATCTCTACACCCAGTGTGGGGATGAAACTCACAATCCTGAAATCAAGACTCTCATGCTCTTTCTACTGAGCCAGCCAGACACCCCTCTTGCTACTTTTTAAAAAAAATTTTATTTAATTTTTGGGACGCCTGGGTGGCTCAGATGGTTAAGCAGCTACCTTCGGCTCAGGTCCTGATCCCAGCGTCCTGGGATCGAGTCCCACATCGGGCTCCTTGCTCGGCAGGGAGCCTGCTTCTCCTTCTGCCTCTGCCTGCCACTCTGTCTGCCTGTACTCGCTTGCTCTCTCTCCCTCTCTCTGACAAATAAATAAATTAAAAAAAATTTTTTTTTAATTAAAAAAAAATTTTATTTAATTTTTATTATTATTGTTACTTGAAGATTTATTTGAGAGAAAGAGAGCACAAACAGCAGGGGGGGAGGAGAAGAGAGAGAAGCAGGCTCCCCACCAAGCAGGGAGCCCAATACAGAACTTGATTCCTGGACCCTGGGGATCATATCCTGAGCTGAAGGCAGATGCTTAACTGACTGAGCCACCCAAGCACCCAATTATTATTATTATTTTTTTTCAATTATTATTTTTTTAAAGTAAGCTCTATGCCCAATATAGGGCTTGAGCTCATGACTCCAAGATCAAGGGTCACATGTCTACCAGCTGAACCAGACAGGTGCCTCTCTTGCTATTCTGAAGGATCTTAATATGTGGGAAAAAGCTATGAGGTTAAAGTAAGTTAAGGAAATGGTGCATATTATACCCTCTCTTGGAAATTCAGAATCCATGTTAGTACATTAAAGGCTCTGAGAAGGGGTGCCTGAGTGCTCAGTCAATTAAGCATCTGCCTTCAGCTCAGGTCATGATCCCAGAGTCCGGGGATCGAGCCCCACACTGGGCTCCAGCAGAGAGCCTGCTTGTCCCTATCCTCCTTGCTTGTGCTCTCTCTCTCAAATAAATAAATAAAATCTTAAAAAAGGCTCTGAGAATTTTTGCAGTTGGGAAAAAAACACATATTCATTTTAATTCCACGCTTCTCAAATTTTTTATGCATAGTCCCCCTTCCCTGTAACACCTCCTACCATCCTAATGAACACTATTTTCAAGGCATATTGGCTTGGTAACGGGAGTTGTAGGTTATTCTCCCTACATGGATCAATTATAATTATTTAATATTCTTCTTGAATTAGAAATTTCTGGACATATAGACTATACATAGTACTCATATTTGTGTGTCATTCCAATTCTGGTCATTAACATTTACATAAGGTTAAGAAGCTCTATTTATGGGGTGCCTGGGTGGCTCAGTGGGTTAAAAGCCTCTGCCATCAGCTTGGATCAAGATCTCAGGATCCTGGGATAGAGTCCCACATTGGGCTCTTTGCTCAGCAGGAAGCCTGCTTCCCACCCACCCCCAACCACCTCTCTGCCTACTTGTAATCTCTCTCTGTCAAATAAATAAATAAGGGGCACCTGGGTGGCTCAGCAGGTTAAAGCCTCTGCCTTCGACTCAGGTCATGATCCCAGGGTCCTGGGATCGAGCCCCACATCGGACTCTCTGCTCTGAAGGGAGCCTGCTTCCTCCTCTCTCTCTACCTGCCTCTCTGCCTACTTGTGATCTCTCTCTGTCAAATAAATAAATAAAATCTTAAAAAAAAAAAAAGGATGGACACCTCTGTGCCATCTCGAAAAAAAGAAAAAAAAAAGAAGCTCTGTTTATTTTGAAGGAATCAAGCATTTAAATTTTTTAAAAAAATTTATTTATTTGTCAGAGAGAGGGAGAGCGAGCGAGCGAGCACAGGCAGACAGAGTGGCAGGCAGAGGCAGAGGGAGAAGCAGGCTCCCTGCTGAGCAAGGAGCCCGATGTGGGACTCGATCCCAGGACGCTGGGATCATGACCTGAGCCGAAGGCAGCTGCTTAACCAACTGAGCCACCCAGGCGTCCCGGAATCAAGCATTTAAAACTCTCTCAACCTTGGTGGGGCACCTGGCTGCCTCAGTCGAGAGAGTATGCAACTCTTGATCTCTGAGTTGTGGGTTCGAGTCCCATGTTGGATCTAGAGGTTACTTAAAAATAAAATCTTTTTTATTTTTTAGAAGATTTTATTTATTTATTTGACAGACAGAGATCATAAGTAGGCAGAGAGGCAGGCAGAGAGAGAGAGGGGGGAGCAGGCTCCATGCTGAGCACAGAGCCCAATGTGGGGCTCGATCCTAGGACCTTGAGATCATGACCTGAGCTGAAAGCAGAGGCTTAACCTACTGAGCCACCCAGGCACCCCTTAAAATCATTTTTTTAAAAAGATTTTATTTATTTATTTGTCAGAGAGAGAGAGCGAGAGAGCAAGCACAGGCAGAAAGAGTGGCAGGCAGAGGGAGAAGCAGGCTCCCCGCCGAGCAAGGAGCCCGATTTTTAACATTTTTTTTTTAAAGATTTTATGTATTTGTTTGACAGAGAGAGAGAGCACATAATAAGCAGGGGAAGCGGCAGGCAGAGGGAGAGAGAGCACATAAGCAGGGGGAGCAGCAGGCAGAGGGAGAGAGAGAAGCAGGCTCCCCGCTGAGCAGAGAGCCTGATGTGGGGATGACCTCAACCAAAGGCAGGCACGTAACCAACTGAGCCACCCAGACACCCCTGAAAGTTTTATTTAACTAATCTCTACACTGAAAATGGGGCTCAAACTTAGGACCCTGTGATAGGAGTTACATGCTCCTCCAACTGACCCAGCCAAGCACCCCTAAAGTATTTTATTTATTTTTGAGAGATTGAGAGAGACTGAGAGGGGAGAGAGGGGAAGAAGGAAAGAAAGAATCTTAAGCAGGTTCCATGCCCAGTGTGGAGCCCGAGGGCTCAATCTCACAATCCTGAGATCATGACCTGAGCTGAAATTAAGAGTCAGATGGCTAACTGCTTAACCAACTGGGCCATCCAGGTGCCCCCTACAAAGTACTTTATTTTTTTAAAGATTTTATTTATTTATTTGACAGACAGAGATCACAAGTAGGCAGAGAGGCAGGCAGAGAGAGAGGAAGGGAAGCAGGCTCCCTGCCAAGCAGAGAGCCCGATGCAGGGCTCGATCCCAGAACCCCGGGATCATGACCTGGGCCAAAGGCAGAGGCTTTAACCCACTGAGCCACCCAGGCGCCCCTACAAAGTACTTTAAATAAAGAATATGGCCTTAGACAAATTAGCTTTTAAGGAAAGCTTTTAAGGGGGAAAAAAAAATTTAAAATTCCATACTCATTAATAAAATACAGTAAATTTGATATTACTTAAAAAATAATAATAGCTATTGCTTACTGAGGTCTTACTATAGCAGATCTTGTATTAAACATCACACACACATCATTCTTTGTAATCCTTAAAACAAGGCACTGAAGAAGTATTATAGTTTTCAATGTACTATTATAATACACTTGAGTATTATATTTGTGTTACTTAGATTAAGCTATAATCTGGGTGTCTCAAGTTTTATTTTTCTTTAAAGATTTTATTTATTTGAGAGAGAATGAGAGAGAGAGCTCACACACGAGTGTGGGGTAGGGGCAGAGCGGAAGACAGAGGGTACGAGCAGACTGCATGCTGATTGCGGAGACCCAGGCAGGCTCAACCCCACGAAACTGAGATCATGACCTGAGCTGAAATTAAGAGTTGGTCGCTCAACTGACTAAGCTACGCAGGAGCCTCTCAAGTTTTCTAATCAATAAGTCCCGTGTGCGGGGCGCCTGGGTGGCTCAGTCAGTTGAGCATCTGCTTTCAGCTTGGGTAATGGTCTCAGAGTCCTGGGATCAAACCCTGCATCAGGCTCCTTGCTAATCAGGAGGCCTGCTTCTCTCTCTCCCTCTCCCACCACTTGTGTTCCCTCTCTGTC
The DNA here is from genome assembly GCA_004024625.1 of Mellivora capensis. Lineage (NCBI taxonomy): Eukaryota > Metazoa > Chordata > Mammalia > Carnivora > Mustelidae > Mellivora > Mellivora capensis. The sequence goes on along the minus strand of PISX010002567.1, from coordinate 48,965 downwards.
TTTCTCTCTGTCAAATAAATAAAATCGTAAAAAAAAAATAATGCCAGTTTGGGTGGTCTGCTAACATAATAATGAAGAATGCATGGTCCATGAGTGAATTGGTTTTTTATTTTTATTTTTTAAAGATTTTATTTATTCATTTACTTGTCAGTGAGAGAAAGAGTACACACAAGCAGGCAGAGTGGCAGGCAGCGGCAAGGAGAGAAGCAGACACCTCACCGAGCAAGAAGCCTGATGCAGGACTCGATCCAGGACCCCAAGATCATAACCTGAGCCGCAGGCAGTGGCTTAACCAACTGAGCCACCCAGGCATCCCTGAATTGGTGTTTTAATCAGGAAGCTCATTCGCAAGAGGTGGCTACTGCAAGGGTTTCTGTTAGGCATAACTCAAAGGCCAATGCTGTGCTAATTAACATATTCAGTGTCAGAAATGGGTTTTTAGGGACGCCTGGGTGGCTCAGTTGGTTAAGCCACTGCCTTCGGCTCAGGTCGTGATCCCAGGACGCTGGGATCATGACCTGAGCCGAAGGCAGCCGCTTAACCAACTGAGCCACCCAGGCGTCCCAAGAAATGGGTTTTTATTGATGAAAATAGTAAGCATTTATTACCTATGCCTAATGCTTAAAACGGTGTTGGGAAAATTAGAAGTATTTATTTATTTATTTATTTTTAAAGATTTAATTTATTTGACAGACAGAGATTACAAGTAGGCAAGAGAGGCAGGCAGGGAGAGAGAGGAGGAAGCAGGCTCTCCATGGAGCAGAGAGCCCGATGTGGGGCTCGATCCCAGGACTCTGGGATCATGACCTGAGCCGAAAGCAGAGGCTTTAACCCACTGAGCCACCCAGGTGCCCCAGAAGTATTTATTTATTGAAAAGTTTTTATTTATTCATTTACTTATCTCTAACACAACGTGGGGCTCAAACCTACAACCCCAAGATCAAGAGTCTCTTGCTCCACCAACTGAACCAGCTAGGTGCTCTTCTAGGACATTACTACTAAAGAATTTTTTGGTAAGGTCTTAAAAGTTCAGATCCCAGTAAATACCATAATGATCATGGATATTTATGTGATTAAAAAAGAGTCTCTGACTCAGCCAATTTTCTCTAAGAATTTATTCTAAGGATGTGGATCAAAGATTAAGCTATAGTGATGTTCCTCATAAAGCTATGTATGTATAATGTTTAACAATCTAAATGTCTCACACTGGTGCTCAGGTGGCTCAGTTGGTTAAGTGTCAAACTCTTGATTTCAGCTCAGGTCATGATCTCAGGGTCCTGGGATTGAGCCCTGGGTCAGGCTCCATGCTCAGTGTGGGGTCTGCTTGTCCCTCTCTGCTCCTCCCTCTGTTCTCTCTTTCTTTTTTTTTTAATTTTTAAAAAAAATTTATTTATTTGTCAGAGAGAGAGAGAGAGAGAGAGAGAGTGCGCGCACGAGCACAGGCAGACAGAGTGGCAGGCAGAGGCAGAGGGAGAAGCAGGCTCCCCGCCGAGCAAGGAGCCCGATGCGGGACTCAATCCCAGGACGCTGGGATCATGACCCGAGCCTGAAGGCAGCCGCTCAACCAACTGAGCCACCCAGGCATCCGTCTGTTCTCTCTCTTATAAAGAAAATGTCTCACGTTGTAGAATTCGATAAATCATGGTACATGTGACAATCACATACACAATAAGTAATGGAAAGCTGAGACAAGGAAAAGATGGGCAGAAGAGGCATTTTCACAACTTATCAAATGAATAATCACTGTTTGATTTTCCTTTCTTTGAAAAAAATTTACTAGTGCCTCAAGTCTTAGTATGATGGTTAACAACAAGGTGGCAGCTTTGCTGGTGGTGCCAGAATACGTATTAATGAACAAGATATTTCCCTAATTGTCACCCCAGATGGATCACTGACACTGATCACTGATTACTTTCCCTATAATTCAGATTTTTTATTAAGAGCCTTTTATGTATTTTATTGATATATGTAAATAGGCTGAAACTTCTAAAACACAACTAACAGGTGACAAATTAATGTTTTCAATTTACAACCTCTTTGGAGGGAGGCAACTGACCCATATTTATCTCACTTGTTTCTTCCCAAATGCGTTTACATACTCATTATCCATCCCACCTACATCATTGATTCCATGTTGCCTGACACCCACTGCATTAGATACAATGTAATCAAAGGTATATTACAGGACACCTGGGTGGTTTGTCCATTAAGCCTCTACCCTCAGCTCAGGTCACGATCCCAGGGTCCTAGGATTGGTCCTGCAACAGGCTCCTTGTTCAGCAGTGAGCCTGCATCTTCCTCTGCCTGCAGCTCCCCACCGCTGTGCGTTCTCTCTCTCTGACATTTAAATAAATGAAATCTTTAAAAAAAAAAGTCATATTACATATAGAATATTAAATTGGGCAACTTACCACAATCTGTCATTTCAAAATCACCATTTATGTTTCTATTGTATGCCACAACTTCTCTTGGAATGCTTTTCAACAGTACACTTCTATAAACCTATAGGTCAGAGTAGAAAAAAAGAAATGCTGAGTCACAAAGAGGCACAGGTTAAGCAAAACCAAAATAAGAAGAATAAAATAGGACGCCAGTGGAAAGCTATTTGTTTGTATGGGTGATAATCAAGGGAAAAGTGTTATTAGTCCGGTAAATGGAGATTACAGCAAATATCTTTACCTAAACCATGCCATTACAGGAGTTTACCAAATAAAAGACTTGAGTTAGTAAGTAGCAACTAAACACTGATGAGGTTTTGCCAAATAAAAGCAACTTCAAATATCTGAGCTTGTTTTTCCTTTTTAATTCCTTACATGAGAATCGTCTGGTCTCATTAAGGCTTGTTTTCCTGTTCCCATCTCATTTCCATCTCCTTTCAGATGGCCACAGGAAAATCTGTTTCCATTCTTTCCCCTAAATTCTTTCCTACCTCCAATATAGCTAAAAGGCATGATCTGTTCCCGGTCATCCTATGGGTACTGGTGTTGAGAGAATATTTAGGAAGCTCTGGCTTGGTCCATTCTGGACCCACACTAACTTCACCTTAATGATTTTTGGGGATAATCTGGACCTCTCCAGGCTCTGCTCTTGAAGGATTTTTCTGAAGGGTCCAGAAACTCTTGGGCTGTCACAGGATATAACAAATGCCTGTACCGGCTCTCCTAATGTCTATATTACCTCCACTGTATTTTGGGGCTTAGATAAAGAAGTGAAGCCACATGTGGGCTCTTTTAGAAAGGGGTGTGACTACCACTACTTGAGTATGGGATATCTGAGCAGCCACAACTCTCCTCCTAAGATGGCAGATCACCAAGGCCAGAAAAGAGGCCATTATGCTCTCTAGAGCACAGGAACCAGGCTCTCTAGTGGCCAATGCCTAAAGGCAGCCTAATCTTGTGTTCTTCAGGTACAATAATTACGAATAATATGGAGATAACAGTCATTAAACACTATGTGCCAGGCCAATAGGCTGATATTTTATATTTCCAGGACTGAAAGGTTGTATAGGATTTTCACCATGGCTATCACAAAACAAAATTATCAAAAATGCTTGATACCTATTTAAAGATGAAAACATTAAGATTCTTAGTAAACGGCAAAAGAAGCTGGACTTAATAAATCCTCAAATTTCACTGTATTTAAACATCACTAGGGACTCAAGTCTCATACAATTAGAGAATATTATTATTATACATACTTTTCATTGGATTTTTTAAAAAAGATTTTATTTATTTATTTGGCAGAGAGATCACAAAAAGGCAGATAGAGAGGGGGAAGCAGGCTCCCCGCCAAGCAGAGAGCCCGATGCGGGGCTCCATCCCAGGACCCTGAGATCACGACCCGAGCCGAGGGCAGAGGCCCAACCCACTGAGCCACCCAGGCGCCCCGGATTTTTTTTTTTTTTTAATAAAAGTAGGCTCCATGCCCTATGTGGAGCTTGAACTCATGACTCCGAGACCAAGAGTCACATGGTCTACTGACTGAACCAGCCAGGCCCTCATCAAATTTTTGTGACAAATGTCCCCACTGTACAAATGAGCAAATGGAATAGGAGAACATATAAGAAGTATATGCAAATATATGGATGAGCCAGAAATAGCCAATTTCCTGGCTTTTACTGAAACTGTCTTTAGAGTTTAATGGTATGCATTAAACTAAAAAATCTAAAGTATACTAAAACTGTAAAAGAAGTTTACCTTTTGTATGACTTGTCAACAGAGAAACAGTACAAATCTATTTTTGGACAGAAGAAAAAAAATGTAACTCACATGACTATTAGCCTGGGGCTGATTCCTGTAACTTTTCATTATTTCTTGAAAAGTTCTTTCTTCTTTTGTTACCTAAGGAAAATAAAAACTGCATTTATCAATTGCTCTTGGAAGAAAAATGGCTCTGAACAAAAACTTCAATTACAGGTTGGCATTGAGAGCAGTCTTGCAGAAAGCCATTAACCCCAGGCCAGCCCATGACTAAAAACTACTACCGTTTATGATTTTTACTACCTTCAAAGTTCAGGCTTTGTGGCCTGTGGGGACTTGGCTAATAGTTTCATTAATCAAAAGCACTGATATTGTTATGGTATAACTCTACTGAAAATGCATTTCTTTTTATAAGAAGAATGATACAAGAAAACTCAGATCTGTTGCATACCCTGTAGTCTCTGATGTTATTAGCTTTTAAATTACTTACTTAAAAGTAAATTAACTACATACTAAAGGACAGAAAATGTCTTGTGGTGATTGCAAGAAAACTGAGCAGTTATTATAGGATTAGGTTTTTAACATTTTAGGACAGCTTATAGGGTTTCTAATGCTTAGACAGAAAAGTTACAGTGGGGGCCAAAATGAAGAAAATGGATTAGTGATCCGTAAAGGTATCCTTTCTGGCCTATTTATTATAAAGTTTACTTAAGTTATTCCTTCCCTCTGCTTCACTGAAGTCCATTAGCACTAAATCTGTTCTCTATGATGAGCTAGAAATGGCAAAGCCTGAACTATGATAGTTCTCTGGAAAACACAAATGATTAGTTAATAACATTTATTAAGATCTATTTTGTATAGAGATTTTAAAAAGGCATTGTGAGAGAGGAGTCAAAAAGGAGTCTGAAAACATGTTCTCTGCCTCAAAAAGCTTAAAAATTAGGTCTTAACTATGTACACGTACTAGGACTGCCAGTGTGGCCAATATGGTCCAGACCAAAGTTATAGGTGATTGTTTCAGATATGTCAGAATTTTAAAAAGTAAGATACTGGAAACATTCAACGTTGTAGCAACTAGAATGTAAAATGCTCTTCTGAGGTGGTGTAACAAATCCCTAGAGAGCAATGTTATAGAAGCTATTTTATGAATTATGAATTAATTAAATTATAAAATAGGAAATCCTAGGTTGCCACTTATTATGTAACTTTGACAAGTTACTTTCAGCTCTAGGCTTAGGCTACTAGCCTATAACATAATGATCATTTACTGTAAAGTACTAGATGAGAGGTATCACAGGGATGGGAGTGGAAATAGTATTGTTCACAGGAATAGTATGGAGAGCCACGAACTACAAATGGTTTCTAACACCTTTTCCAATTTTATAACCAGTGTATTTTTATGATGTGGAAAAGCTGATTATTATAAAGTGAAATGGAGAATCCAGAAAATAGATGTAGTGGTTGGAATTTAATAATTAATTAATAATGGTGGGCAGTGTTGGCATATAGCATTTAAGGCAAAATAATAATCAAGCGCAATAGATTTTCACTACATGCTTCAAAAATGGGTAACTAGAACAAAGAGCTTCCTCCAGCTTATACATTACCTTTGCCATGATGTAAAAGGCACAAAGGAGCAGCTGATCCAAATGTCTATCTTTCATTAGATCAGGGCAGTGAACTAAAGTGAATTCAAAACATGTCCATATCTTCCTTCGTAACTCATTTGAAACATCCAATTTTAAACATAAATCACGTAAGCGTACACTTGCCAAATGATAGACCTAAGATGGAAGGTAGTACATTGATGCAAAAAAACCAGTAAATAATTTCTCTAATTTATCTCTTATTGTGAACATGGGCTTTCAGGCCAAGATTAACAAATACCTAGGTTGTTGATAAATGTTATCTAAAATTACATACAATTTCTGTTCTATAGTACTAGTTCACTGCTATGACAGAAGACTACAGATTATTGTTATTTTTTTAATATTTTTAAAAGATTTTATTTATTTTGTCAGAGAGAGAAAGAGAGCGAGCAGGGGGAGTGGCAGGCAGAGGGAGAAGCGGGCTCCCTGCTGGGAAAGGAGCTGGATGTGGGACTTGATCCCAGGTCCCTGAGACCATGACCTGACCCAGAGGCAGATGATTAACTGACTGAGCCATCCAGGAATCCCAGAAGACTGTAGATTAAAACAAAATTCTCTTTAGAAAACCATTTAAAAATTCTTTTGGAAAAGATGTCTTCTATGCTGTCATCTATGTGAAGAAACACTAAAATGCAAGATTTAGGGGCGCCTGGGTGGCTCAGTGGGTTAAAGCCTCTGCTTTCGGCTCAGGTCATGATCCCAGGGTCCTGGGATCGAGCCCCACATCGGGCTCTCTGCTCCACGAGAGCCTGCTTCCTCCTCTCTCTCCCTGCCTGCCTCTCTTGCCTACTTGTAATCTCTGCTGTCAAATAAATAAATAAAATCTTTAAAAATAAAATAAAATGCAAGATTTACTTGCATCATAACCATAATGAATACATAATTTTTCAAGTATTCAGAAATCCCCCCTCACCTTTTTTTGTTCAGATAAAATTGCTATAAAGTCTAAAATGTCAGATAACAGGGGTGCCTGGCTGGCTCAGTTGGTGGAGCATACAACTCTTGATTGTGGGGTTGTGGGTTCAAGCCCCAGGCTGGGTGTAGAGATTACTTAAAAATAGGATCATGGGAAAAAAAAAAAAAAAGACTATCAAGAGCTAAAATGTTTGATTTCAAGAATGAGTCAGAAAGCAAAACCCTGGGGTGCCTGGGTGGCTCAGTCAGTTAAGCATCTACCATTAGCTCAGGTCATAATCCCAGGGTCCTGGGATAGAGCCTGGTAGAGGGCTCCCTGCTCAGCAGGGAGCCTGCTTCTCCCTCTTCCTCTGCCATACCCCCTTGCTTGTGTGTTCTCTCTCTCTGTCAAATAAATAAATAAAATCTTTAAAAAAAGAAAAAAAAAAAAGCAAAACCATTTAAGAAACTTCCTATTCTATGTTGTTTTCACAAGCATATAAATGTATTACTGAAGTAAATGAGATACCAAGTTTTTTGTTCTGTTGTTTCTAAGTACATCAGAGTAAATTCAGTTCATTGCCATGAGCCTTTCATTTTTACAATCTTTATATTGTAAAATGACCTAATGCAAATGACCTGAAGGTTCTGCAAGATTCTAAAATGGTTTCCAACTACCCAAGAAGAATTATGTTTTACTGTTTTAAAAACTGGTACCCTGCTGTGGTATTCCTAAATCACACTACTCTGTTTGAACTAAGTCTTTAAATTTAAATGTTCAGGGAAAAATAATGAAAAGAGTCAGGTATCCCTTATATAAAAGTATCTCCTACAGGAATATAATCCACAGATTAGAGTTTAAAAACAAATGTAAGCTATCCTATACACTAATCTGACAGAAAGACAAGTGGTTGACTCCAAAGCCACAACTGATTAATTTTATAGCAAACTCATTTTCTGTATCCTATCTCCTTATTTCTGGTCCAGCTGGCCAAAAGATAGAGAGAATCCATTTGGGTCAGAGCAGTGGGAAAGATGCTAGAACTTTGTATTTGTGATAGGAAATGAAGGATACAGTCCTAGTTAAAAAGATTAAAAATAATATGTAATTAGATAATACTTGTTAAGTGTCTTTTACAGAGTTGATCCAATGAATTAAAGAAACATACTCTGGGAGTCGTCGCCGTCTTCTTCTTCCTTTTTTTTTTAAATATGTTATTTATTTATCTGACTGAGAGAGTTACAGAGCACAAGCAGGGGGAGCAGGAGAGGGAGAAATAGGCCCTGAGCAGGGAGCCTGATGCAGGACTTGATCCCAGGACCCTGGGATCATGACTTAAGCCAAAGGCAGATGCTTAACCATCTGAGTCACCCAAGCGCCCTGCTGGAAGTTTTCTAACAAAAAATTCACAGAAAATTCTATTCTGTCACAGAACACCAGCATCACACTGAATTCAGCATAGATAATAGCTGCAGTTTACTCAGGGAAGGGTTATTTTGAATTCACTATAGACATGGATAATTATGCTCTTTATAGATAAAGACATCCTATTAACTTTTAGGATAAAATTTTCCTGGCTTCTAATCTGTATCAAGTAGGCTTTATTTATTTATTTAAAAAAAATTTTTTTTAAAGATTTTATTTATCTGACAGTCAGAGATCACAAGTAGGCAGAAAAGCAGGCAGAGAGAGAGGAAGGGAAGCAGGTTCCCTGCTGAGCAGAGAGCCCAATGCAGGGCTCAATCCCAGGACCCTGAGATCATGACCTGAGCCGAAGACAGAGGCTTTAACCCACTGAGCCACCCAGGCGTCCCATAAAATATTTTATTTTTTTGAGAGTGAGGACAAGCCCGTGTGCAAGAGTAGAGAGAATGGTAGGCAGAGGAAGAAGCAGGTTCCCTACTGAGCAGGAGCCCATTACAGGACTCAATCCTAGGACTCTGGGATCACAACCTGAGCTGAAGGCAGACCTCGAATTGAAGGCAGACACTTAACTGACTGAGCCACCCAGGTCCCCCATCAAGTAGGTTACACTTAAATGGAAAGAAAAAAAAACAACAACCAAAGATTCTGAAGTAGATGCAGAATTAAAAATTCAGAACTAAAACTTTTTTTTTAAAAAGATTTTATTTATTTATATGACAGAGAGAGATCACAAGAGGCAGAGAGACAGGCAGAGAGAGAGGGGGGAAGTAGGCTCCCTGCTGAGCAGAGAGCCCAATGTTTGGCTTGAACCCAGGACCCTGAGATCATGACCTGAGCCAAAGGCAGAGGCTTAACCCACTGAGTCACCCAGGTGCCCCTAAAGCTTTATTTCTGTCAATCTTAGATTATCAAAATTTGTCATTTTGAACATTAAAAATAGGGAATAAATGGGAAAAAAGTTGCATTTTCCAACTCTGTTTTTAAAACAAGACTTAGTTGGTGGCTCAGTAGGTTAAGCCTCTGCCTTCGGCTCGGGTCGTGATCTCAGGGTCCTGGGATCAAGCCCTGCATGAGGCTCTCTGCTCATCAGGGATCCTGCTTCCCGCCCCCCCGCTTCCCGCCTGCTTCTCTGCCTACTTGTGATCTCTGTCAAATAAATAAATAAAATCTTAAAAAAATAAAAAAAAAAAGAAGCCTTAAAAAGGCACAAGGGGGAAATAGGATTTGGGGAGGTAGAGTGGAGGCAGAGGGAAGAACAGAAAAGGGCAAGTTTTCAAGAATTATGATAAAAAAGACTAGAGGAAATAAATTTGCATCAAAGATAATTTAGAGGGACGCCTGGGTGGCTCAGTGGGTTAAAGCCTCTGCCTTCGGCTCGGGTCATGATCCCAGGGTTCTGGGATCGAGCCCCGAATCGGGCTCTCTGCTCAGCAGGGAGCCTGCTTCCTCCTCTCTCTCTGCCTGCCTCTCTGCCTACTTGTGATCTCTGTCTGTCTGTCAAAAAAAAAAAAAAAAATCTTAAAAAAAAAAAAAAAGATAATTTAGAAAAAATATTAATTTCTTAAAATGTTTAAGTCCTAAACCCTGGTCACAATGCTAAAACTCCCTGAAAAATAGTGCCTTCTTTTTCCTTTACAATTCTTAAGAATGGGCTAGCCAGCCAAGTTGTGGAGTAGACTAGAGAGATATCTTCCAGTTCTGGAATTTATTTCACAGAAGAGTCATGTTTGATTATAAAACCTGATTAACTTGTCTCTCTTATCAGAAGCTGACAGTGCTTTAAAAATAGGTAGGACAGAGGTGCCTGGGTGGTACAGTTGGTTGAGTCCACCTCTTGGTTTCAGCTCAGGTCATGATCTCAGGGTCATGGGACTGAGCCCTGTGTGGGCCTCTGTGCTCATGTGAAGTCTGTTTATGACTCTTTCTCCCTTTTCTCCTCCCACCACCCCCTACCCTCTGCCTAAGCTCTCTCTTTCTCTAAAATAAATAAATAAAATCTTAAAAAAAGAAAAAGATTATTTCGATTGAAGCAGAAAAAACATCTGACAAAATTCAAATCCTTGTTTTTCAAAACACACTCAACAAACTAGGAATAGAAGAAAACTACCTCAACATAATAAATGCCACATATGAAAAATCCAGAGCTAACATCATATTTAAAGTAAAACAAAGAAAACTTTTCCTTTAAGATAGGAACAAGACAAGGATGCCCAATTTCAGCACTTCTTTTCAACACAGTACTGGAAATTCTAGCCAGAGCAATTAGGCAAGAAAAAGAAATAAAAAACATCAGAACTGGAAAATAAGTAAAGTCATCTGTTGGCAGATTATATGATTTTATGGTGTAGAAAACTGTAAAGAATCCCCCCCAAAAGTGTTAGAAGTAATAAATGAATTCAGCAAAGTTGCAGACTACAAAATCATATAGGGGCACCTGGCTAGCTCAGTCAGTGTAACATGTTACTCCTGATCTTGGGGTTATAAATTAAAGCCCCATGTTGGGTGTAGAGATTACATAAATAAATAAATAAATAAATGAATGAATAAATAAATAATTCATAACAGGGGCATCTGGTTGAGCATTTGCCTTCCACTCAGGTGTTGATCTCAGGGTCCTGGGATAGAGGCCTGCATCAGGTCCTTGCTCAGTGGGGAGTATGCTTCTCCCTTTCCTTTTCCCTCTCTTCCAACCCTGCTCACGCTCTCTCTCTCAACTAAATAAATAAAAGCTTAGGAAAAAAAATCATACAAATATCTATTTCATTCCTATACCACAAACAATAAATAATCCAAAAATAAAATTAAGAAAATGATTGTATTTATAGTATCCTGAAAAAGAATAAAATAACTTAGTAATCAACTTAACCAAGGAGGTAAAAGAGTATATACTGAAAACTGCAAAATGCTGCTGAAAGAAATTAAAGATAAATAATAAAACACTCTGTGTTAACTAAAAAACAACAACAAAAAAACCAAAACAAAAAAACCCAAACACAAATAAATGGAAAGACAGGGGCGCCTGGGTGGCTCAGTGGGTTAAAGCCTCTGCTTTCGGCTCGGGTCATGATCCCAGGATCCTGGGATCGAGCCCCGCATCGGGCTCTCTGCTCTGCGGAGAGCCTGCTTCCTCCTCTCTCTCCCTGCCTGCCTCTCTTGCCTACTTGTAATCTCTGTCTGTCAAATAAATAAATAAAATCTTAAAAAAAAAAAAAAAAGAAAGACATCCCATATTCATGGACTGGAAGACTTAGTAATGGTAATAAGATGTCAACACTATTCAAAGAATTCTATAGATTCAATATAATCCCTATCAAAATCTCCATGATGTTTTTTGCAGAAATAGAAAAATCCATCCTAGGGATGCCTGGGTGGCTTCAGTCAGTTAAGCATCTGCCTTCAGCTCAGGTCATGACCCCAGAGTCCTGGGACTGAGTCCTGCATTGGGATCCTTGCTCAGCAGGGAGCCTGCTTCTCCCTCTGCCTGCCGCTGCCCCTGCTTGTGCTTGTGTGCGCTCTTTCTCTGACAAATAAATACATAAAATTTTTTTAAAAATCCATCAAATAAAAAAGAAAAGAAAAAGAAAAATCCATCCTTAAAGTCATATGGAATCTCAAGGAACTCTGAATAGCCAAAATAATCTTGAAAAAGAACAAAGTTGGGAGGGCTCTCATTTCCTAATTTCAAAACTTACTACAAAGTTACAGTAATCACAACAGTATAGTACTGGCATACAGACAGACATAAAAAGGACAGTGCTTAAAAAAGAGCCCAGAAATTAGCCCTCACATACATGGTGCAATGGCTTATGAAAATGGTGCCAAGACCATTCAAAGGAGGAACAACGGTCTTTTCAACAAATGGTGTTGAGAAAATGGATGCAAAAGAATGAAGCTAGATCCTCCCCTCAGACCATATACAAAATTAACTCAGAATGGATCAAGGAATTAAACACAAATGCTAAAACTATAACTCTTAGGGAGAAAAGATGGGGAAAAGCTTCATGACATTGGAACGGTCAATGATTTTTTGGATATGACACAAAAAGCAAAGACAGTAAAACAAAACATAGAGAAATTGAACTTCATTAAAGTTAGAAATTTCTGTGCATCAAAGGATACTATCAATATGGTGAAAAGGCAACCCCTGGAATGGGAGGAAACATTTGCAAATCATAAATCTGATAAGGGATTCTATCCAGAATATATAAAGGATTAACTACAGCTCAATAGCAACAAGAGTAAAACTCAAGCAAAAAATGGGCAAAGGACTTAAATAAATCTTTCTCTGAGGAAGACAGATAGATGGCCAATAAGCACATGAAAAGATGCTCAACATCACTAATAATTAGGGAAATGCAAATCAGAACTATGAAATACCGCTTTATTCTAATCAGCATGGCTACTATAAAAAATAACAGAAAACAGTGTTGACAAGGATGTGGAGAAATTGGAAACCCATGTATTTGTAGCAGGAATATAAAATGGGGCAGGCACTGTGGAAAATGGTATGGTAGTTCCTCAAAAAATTATATTCAGAATTATTATTCCACTTCTGGGTATAAACCCAAGGGAACTGAGAGCAGACACTTGAATAGATATTTGTACACTTACGTCCATAGCAGCATTATTCACAATAACCAAAAGTTAGAAACACTGCAAATGTTCATCTACAGATGAATGGATAAACAAAATGTGGTATACACATACAATGGGATATTATTCAGGCTTAAAAAGGAAGGAAATTCTGAACAATGCTACAACATGGAAGAATCCTGAAGACTTACACTAAGTGGAATAAACCTGTTTAATATAATATTATATTAGGTGCCTGGGTGGCTCAGTTGGTTAAGTAACTGCCTTCGGCTCAGGTCATGATCCTGGAGTCCTGGGATCGAGTCCCACATCGGGGTCCCAGCTCCACAGAGAGTCTGCTTCTCCCTCTGACCTTCTCCCCTGTCATGCTCTTTCTCACTCTCTCTCTCAAATAAATAAATTATTTTTAAAAAATATTATATTAATAATTATATTAATAAACTTAACATAACATAAATATTGTTTGAGTTACTTATATGAGGTACCTAGAGTAGTCAAACTCATAGAGACAGAAAGTAGAATGGTGGTTACCAGGAGCTGGTGGTGGGAAGAGGAATGGGGAATTATTATTTTTTTTTTTAATTTATTTATTTGTCAGAGGGAGAGGGAGGAGAGAGAGCGAGCACAGGCAGACAGAGTGGCAGGCAGAGGCAGAGGGAGAAGCAGGCTCCCCGCCGAGCAAGGAGCCCGATGTGGGACTCGATCCCAGGACGCTGGGATCATGACCTGAGCCGAAGGCAGCCGCTTAACCAACTGAGCCACCCAGGCGTCCCATGGGGAATTATTTTAAGTGGAAGAGATTCTCAGTGTAGGAAGATGAAAAAGTTCTGGAGCTGGATGATGGTGAAAGCTGCAGAACAATGTGAATGTATTTAACGACACTTCACTGTACACTAAAATATAGTTAAAATGGTAAATTTTATGTACATTTTACCACACAAAAAAGGAGGCTAAAGCAGCTCTGCTACTCAATCTTTCTTGCACTGATTAAATGAGATCATTTTATTTTTATATACTTTAAAAAAAGATTTTATCTATTTATTTGACAGAGAGAGAGCGCGCACAAGCAGGGAGAGCAGCAGAGGGAGAAAAGCAAGACCCCCATTGAGCAGGGAGCCTGATGCGGGGCTCTGGGATCATGACCTGAGCCAAAGGCAGACATTTAACTGACTTAGCCAGCCAGGCGCCCCTTAAAATATTTTATTTTTAAATAATCACTATATCTAGTATAGGGCATGAACTTACAACCCTATGATCAAGAGTCCCAAGTTCCACTGAGCCAGCCCAAATGAGATCTTTTGGATGCCATAAAATCACATACCTTTCTATAAAACAGTGCTAAAGACCCAGTTCTCTTTGGTTTGCTTATTCCAGATGGATGTGCCTCTTGCACTTTAGTCAGATGGGTCTGTTTCGGAGAAGTACCAATTAATGACTGAGCAGTAAGTGATACAGGACTCTCGACTTTGGACTCCTGAGCTGTGTTCATGGAAATTGGTATCAGTGTGATCTCTCCAGCATCATTTGCGATACCTAAATGTATAAGCAAGAGTTTTCAGTTTTAGAAATAAGCAGCATGTGTTCCAGAAAGGTTGTCAATTATATCTATCAATCTATCTATGTGTATAAACATAGGAATAGGTTAGAAAAGGAGATGAAAGCCACAAAAATAGTAATTCTAGGTTACAGCACTCTTGTTTTCTATTTCTGCTCTGAAACAATATTGTTTTTCTTTTGAACTTTTGAGTTCTTACAGAGATGTTTTTAATCATTTGTAAAGCTCATATAAAAAAGTAAGTTCCAACAAAAAATTTAAAAAATGTTAAAACTCAAACAGTGTAAATTCAAAACAAAACAAAAGGTAGAGCACAGAGGATTTTTATGGCAGTGAAACTATTCTGTATAATACTATAATGGTGGCTATGTGTCATTAAACATAGAAACTATAGAATGTATAATAGCGAGAGTAAACCATAATGTAAACTATGGACTTGAGGTGATAATGATGTGTCAATGTAAGTTCATCAACTGTAACAAATATAACATTCTGGTGCAGGATGATGATGGTGATGAAAGCTGTGTGTGTGTGTGTGTGTGTGTGTGTGTGTGTGTGTGTGGCAGTGGGTGTACGGGAAATCTCTATACCTTCAACTCAATTTTTCTTTGAACCCAAAACTGCTCTAAAATGATAAATTTTAAAAAACAGTATAGGTTCAAAGGAAACTGGATTAAAAAATGCCAGGTGATCCAATCCAGCAAGACAAATCTTAATTAACTAATTCAGAAAAAATAGAAAATAAATGCATTAAAATGTTACCATGCAATGGGATTGTAACTTTATGTCCCGTTGTTCCTGTGACTATGGCTGTGGCCATAGTTAGAAGACTTTGCCCAGGGGAAATTGATATATTTTCAGCAGTAAGGCTTGAAGAAGGGGCAATTTTCAATTTTGTTCCTTCAGTTATGATCCTGTCCATAAGTATTTCCTTTGGCGGGTCTTCCCCAAAAAGTCTTCTCTTGGCACTTCCCGCAGTAGGAGAACTGTAGCGTTCATGGACAGAAATTGGAGACAATGGTTGCATATCTAATAGAGAGAAAAATAAATTTAAAACAGTTTGATAACATATTCCAAAATAATAAATCAGGTTCATTCATTCAACAAATAGACTTTGAGTTACTATGTTAAGCCCTAGGGATTCAGCAGTAAATAACATGGCTTCTGTCTTCATGGAATATAGTCTAGGGAAAGAGGCATGAAAAAAGTCATTACATGTGAAAATTATGATGGCTCATTTTCTTGGTTTCTTGAACCTCTGCCTACTATTAAAGGAGCAAAACATTAAGGGTATAGTGGAAGCTAAAACATTAAGGGTATAGTGGAAGCTAAAAAGCTAATTAAGGGTATAGTGGTTTCTTGAACCTCTGCCTACTATTAAAGGAGCAAAACATTAAGGGTATAGTGGAAGCTAAAAAGAATGAGGTGACCAGTAAACTAAAATAGTCCAATTAGCTTCTATCTCCTAATTTTACCTAGTAAATAACATCTAAGAAGAAGGTAAATCAGTAATTTGGTTCACAGTTTGCCTCCTCCCACACGCCCATACTTAAGCAGTTTAAGGTACTATGGCTTTCTGATTTAGAAGATACACAGTCATCTTTTATAAGCCCTCTAGAAGATAAAGATGAGTAAAGGTGATATGATTCTGTTTAGCCTCCCTTAATCTGAGGGTTGGCAGTAGTATGTTGATCAAAAAGAAAGTTATAGTTTATATCTATTTTCAGTGCTCTTCCCACAGGAGAAGCCTTCCCTTTCTACCAGGTGCAAAGGTTCTCCTAGACCCTCAGAACCCTACATCTTTTTCTATAATCCTTACTTTCCCCAACCCATTGTTTCTTTACAGGTATATGATATGTTTTTATTTTCATTTTTTTTGAGAGATAGCAAGAGAGCATGTGCCAGAGAGAGAAAGCCAGTGAGCAAGGATGTGCACGTGGGGCGGGGGAGGAGCAAAAGGAGAGGGAGAGGGAGGAGAATCCCAAGCAGGTTCCATGCCTAGCACAGAACAGAAGCAGGGCTCAATCTCACGACCCTGAGATCATGACCAGAGCCAAAAATCAATAGTCAGACGCTTAACCAACTGAGCCAGCCAGGTGCCTCTTTATTTTTTATTATCTTTTTAAAAGATTTTATTTATTTATTTGACAGACAGAGATCACAGGTAGGCAGAGAGGCAGGTAGAGAGAGAGGAGGAAGCAGGCTCCCCGCTGAGCAGGGAGTCCCATGCAGGGCTTGATCCCAGGACCCTGGGATCATGACCTGAGCCAAAGGCAGAGGCTTTAACCCACTGAGCCACCCAGGTGCCCCTGTTTTTTATTTTTATTTTAAAACTTAAAATTTTTTAAAAAATTTATTTGACAGAGAGAGTGAGTGAGAGAGCACAAGTAGGGGGAGCAGCAAAGACAGAGAGAGAAGAAGGCTCCCTACAGATCGGGGAGCCTGATACAGAACTTGAGCCCAGGACCTTAGGATCATGACCTGAGCTGAAGACTGATGCTTAACCAACTGAGTCACCCAGGCACCCTATTTTAAAACCTTTTAAAGGTAATCTCTACACCCAACATGGGGCTTGAACTCACTACTGAGATCAAGTATCCCACACGCCACCGAAATGAGCCAGCCAGGCACTCATATACTATCTATCCTTTCCTCCTTCCTTTCTTCCTTCCTTCCATCCACCCATCCATCCATCCTCCCACCTACCCTACCTTCCTAAAATTTTATTTATTTATTTACCAGAGAAAGAGAGAGCACAAGCACAGGGAGCAGTAGGCAGAGAGAGAAGCTCTCTGCTGAGCAAGGAGGTTGATGTGGGACCCAATCCCAGGACCCTGATATCACGACCTGAGTGGAAGTCAGATGCTCAACTGATTGAGCTACCCAGATGCTCCATGTATCCTATGCTTTTAAAGTGAAAGCATTTAAGGGCACCTGGCTGGCTCAGCTGATGGTGCATCAGACCTTTGTTCTCGGGGTCTTGAGTTTGAGCCCCATGTTGGGTGTGGAGATCACTTAAGTAAATAAATGTCAAAAAAAAAAAAAGAAAAAGTGAAAAGCATCTCACTGTTTATTTTTACATCCATTAGATAATTAGACAGCCATATAACCTATTTACAAAACATGCTTACGAGTTACAAAGATTACTTCTGGCAATGATTTGACAGCTCTCTGTATTAATGAGGTGAGTGGAGAAATAGTCATGGTTTAATAAAAATCTCTCAGTAATTCTGGGGCTTATGAAAGCAGCTCTGATTTTCCAATCTCAGTGGAAAGTATAAAGTGCTACTATAACTCCCATTATCCCTTTACAGGAGCCTACCTAGATCTCTTATACAAAAGAAATCCAAGGCAGCCCTTGAATCTGACTGGGAATGTTCAAAGCTGACATTTCAATAGAGGATTCACATTATAGCCATGAAGTTAGCTACAAACCTCTTCATATTATCTTTCCCTAGCACAGTAGTGGAAAAGCTACAGTGAACAACTAATAAATTTAGTAATTTTACAAATTAATAAATTCTTTTTCTCCTGTGTTAACGTTCAATATTGACTTCTAAGGATTTTCCATTATTTGATTCTCTTGTCTGCATCCTTTTTTTTTTTTTTTAAGATTTTATTT
>PISX010002567.1:0-30927 GCA_004024625.1 Mellivora capensis | reverse complement strand
CAGGACCCTGGGATCATGACCTGAGCGGAAGGCAGAGGCTTTAACCCACTGAGCCACCCAGGCGCCCCTAATTACTCATTTTTTAAAGTAATCTCTACACGCAACAGGGGTCTTGAACTCATGACCCCAAGATGAAGAGTCACATACTCTACCTGGTGCTCCTAATGACTGATAGTTTTAAAAACTTTTAAAAAGAATTTTTTTTTTTAAAGATTTTATTTATTTGACAGACAGAGATTACAAGTAGGCAAGAAAGGCAGGCAGGGAGAGAGAGGAGGAAGCAGGCTCTCCGAGGAGCAGAGAGCCTGATGCGGGG
This sequence comes from Mellivora capensis, assembly GCA_004024625.1. Taxonomy (NCBI): domain Eukaryota; kingdom Metazoa; phylum Chordata; class Mammalia; order Carnivora; family Mustelidae; genus Mellivora; species Mellivora capensis. The sequence goes on along the minus strand of PISX010002567.1, from coordinate 30,611 downwards.
CTTGATCCCAGGACCCTGGGATCATGACCTGAGCTGAAAGCAGAGGCTTTAACCCACTGAGCCACCCAGGCGTCCCTTAAAAAGATTTCTTAAAAGTCATAAAATAATCTAAATCATTTCCATTGCTTATGAAGATTGTTTTTTCTGCACAGCTTGCATATTTTTATCTTACACTACATGTAAAGCAAAGACTATCAATGTGGCTGCATACATACACAAAATTATAGTCCAAAAAAGGGTGAAGAGCTTTGTGAAACCTAAATACTTGCTCATCAGAAGTTACTTCAGGGATATGTGATCAAAAGACTTTCACTAAAAAAAAAATAAATAAAAAATTGAAGAGCCATATAATCCAGAAGATGTACTTATCAGATGCACACATAAGAGAAAATAAGGAAAATGCATTAAAATCTTCCTAGAAGTAACCATCTTAAGAGAGTATGGATAAAGTTATTTATTAGCTGAATTTAAGCACCCCCAAAGAGTATTTTTGCTCTGCTTCAGACACACACACACACACACACGCAACTTTTTTAACATTTATAAATGAACCTTTATTTTAGACACTTCAATGCTGTTTGTTAGACACTTCAGTATTTTACATGTTTTTCAATGTACATTGTACCAAAATTTCTATAAATAAATAACTTTGTACATAAAAGTAATACTTCCTCTTTCACATTGCCTCTCAGAAGCAGCAAATTCACATATTTTGTGGAAGTAACAATCGGCTGACTGTTGAGAACACAATTGTAAATGTGCTTACCTTTTAGAACAGTGATGACACTGGAGAGTAAAATTTTACCAACCATTTTGTCAGTCTGTACCTTCAGCTTTTGGGCTAAAGGAACTTGTTTTCTGAGATTTTTTAAGGACCTTGTTTCAATGTAATTTTTCCTGAAATACACATTGGCACTCACAAGATGATTAGCTAGAGGTCTCGAAAGTACAAATATACCCCAGCCAGGGGCCTCGACTTGTTACAGCCCCAGCCCGGGTCTGTCTGTGTGAGGGAAGGATGTGGACAGACATGCTCCGGATCCTCAGCAGAGAGAAGTTAGCCCTGAAAAGGAAGGACTCGACCCTTTTTCTCCCCCATGGTCAATGTCACGTGAATTCTATTGGCTGAACTAAAATATCACTATTGAAAAATCCACAGGTACCAACACCAGCAGCCTCTATCTTAGTAAAATAAGCCTCAAAGGACAATCAAGTGAGACCGACGACCACATCTTCTTTTCTCAGGGAAGGAAGGAAGGCAGTGCTTCGTTGTTTGGAACAAAGGCTTGCGGTGGATCAACAACCCCCCCTTCTGCTTGGCAAGGAACTCCCAACTTAAAAAAGCCTGGAGGGCAGAGGTCCAGGACTGCACGGGCATCTCAGGACGCCGCAGGGAGGCGAGCTGCAGGAGCATCAGTACGTGAGTGATATTGACAGGAAGTGAATGCCGATGACATATGCAACTTTTTAAACAACAGGCTCCATGCCCGGTGTAGAGCCCAATGCAGGGCTTGAACTCGTGATCTTCATATCAAGACCTGAGCTAAGATCAAGAACTGGATGCTCTATCAGATAAAGGGCTAGTATCCAAAATCTATAAAGAACTTACCAAACTCAACACCCAAAGAACAAATAATCCAATCAAGAAATGGGCAGAAGACATGAACAGACATTTCTGCAAAGAAGACATCCAGATGGACAACAGACTCAGATGTTCAACTGACTGAGCCACCCAGGTGTCCCTTTAATTTTTTTTTTTTTGAAAATTTTATTTATTTATTTGAGAGAGAGAGAGAGCAAGAGCACCCAAGCAGGGGGAGCAGCAGGCAGAGGGAGAGGGAGAAGGAGAAGCAGGCTTCCTACTGAGTAAGGAGCCCAATGCAGGGCTTGATCCCAGGACCCTGGGATCATGACCTGACTGATTTAATTCTTTTTATAAGCCCCCTTTTAAATCCTGATGAAGAAAAAAAAATCCTGATGAAGAAATTAGATTTCATAATAATATATTAGCAAGACCTGATATCTTCTTGGAGAAAATTATCTTTGTTATTTTGTTCACTGTTTTCCCCCTGGTGAACCTACCCCTTCGAAGACTCCCACTGTCAGTCCGAACTTCTTTGACTCTTGGATGTATGAGAGGAGACATAGGCATCATGGGAAGATGTCCCTGTACATTTCCCCCATTTCCTGTTTCAAAGTTATTTGGAAATATAACCTGTGAAAAACAAAAACCTTCTGCTTTACATATTGATATACCCACTAATGCTTTACATATTGATATACCCACTAATGAAAACCATGGAAAATGAGAAAAAAGTCTTTTTAACTACTTTAAATGTTTTATTTCTCTTCTTTCTTGTTCACAAAATAGAACAACTTGCATTAAGTGCTCAATAGTTAATGCTGTTAAATATACTTCAATCTTATAATTGGTCTACTTAAGTTTATTGACTACTTCTAGAAACAAACTGATTAGGTAGGTACTATCTCCACTTAAGGATAAGAAAATAGAGGCTTGGGTGCCTGGGTGGGCTCAGTTGGTTAAGTGACTGCCTTCAGCTCAGATCATGATCCCAGAGTCCCAGAATCGCATCCAGCATCAGGCTCCCTGCTCAGCGGGGAATCTGTGTCTCCCTCTGTGTCCCCCGCCCCCATGTTCACGCTCTTTCTCTCTCTCTCAAATAAATAAAATCTTAAAAACAAAAAACAAAGTCTCAAAATATGAAATTTGCCCAAGAACGCACTACTATTAAATAACAGAGTAAGGGCTTCAACCCAAATCCTCTTTCTTCAAGTTCAGAGAGATTTTTTTCAGTTTCCCAAGGAATTCTACAATGGAGATATTGATGAATACTAAAGATTGCCCAGTTAATCACAGTTTGCTACAAAAGTCCAAAGATGCATGGGAGAGAGATTTCAAAAAATAATCTTCTTGGGGGTGCTTGGGTGGCTCAGTTGTTAAGCCTCTGCCTTTGGCTTGGGTCATGATCCCAGTATCCTGGGATCAAGCCCCATGTGGGGTCCCCTGCTCAGTGGGAGGCCTGCTTCTCCCTCTCCCACTTCCTCTGCTTGTGTTCCTTCTTTTGCTATGTCTTTGTCAAATAAATAAATAAAATCTTAAAAAATAAAAATCATCTCCTTTTTAGTTCTTTCTGCTCTTGGATAGTCCTTCCAATAGTTTGGAATTAGAGAAAAATTCTCAGGTTTCATGAAGTATAAGAAGACACAGAAAAGCAAATAAGGATGAAAAGACAGGAGTTACAAAAGAGCAACACAGGGGTGCCTGGGTGGCTCAGTGGGTTAAGCCTCTGCCTTTGGCTCAGGTCATGATCTCAGGGTCCTGCGATTGAGCCCTGCATCGGGTTCTCTGCTCAGTAGGGAGCCTGCTTCCCGCTCTCTCTCTCTCTGCCTACTTGTGATCTCTGTCAAACAAACAAACAAACAAAAAAAAGCAACACAGAGGTAAAGGGGAAAAAACTCAATTTCTCACCTAACATTAAACTGAAATGTGTCACTTGTATTAGTGACTTCTGATTTTTTTTCAATTTTAACTACTACTAACCAAAAATGTTTTTTAGACAGAAATTCTAAAAGCTAAAAACGATAAAATTAACGGGCTTCTTGGATAAGACTTCAAAAGTACGAACAACAGGGGCGCCTGGGTGGCTCAGTGGGTTGAAGCCTCTGCCTTCGGCTCAGGTCATGATCCCAGGGTCCTGGGATCAAGCCCCACATCGGGCTCTCTGCTCGGCAGGGAGCCTGCTTCCTCCTCTCTCTCTACCTGCTTCTCTGCCTACTTGTGATCTCTGTCTGTCAAATAAATAAATAAAATCTTAAAAAAAAAAAGTACCAACAATAAAAGAAAAAATATAGGACATCACCAAAATTAAAAGTTGTAGTTGTATTTATAATATATAAAGGACTCCTATAATTCAGTAATTAAAAAAACCCAATAAAAAAATGGGCAATGGATTTGGATAGATATTACTCCAAAGAAAAGACACTGAGCATCATTAGCCATCAGGGAAATGTAAATAGAAATCACAATGAGCTAGTATTTCATGCCTACTAATGGCTAGAATAACAAAGATAAGTGTTAGGGGGAAAAATAAAGGTAAGTGTTAGAGAAAATATAAAGAAATTGGAATCTTCATACATTGATGGTGGGAATGTTAAATGGTGCAGTCACTGTGAGAAGAGTCTGACAGTTCCCCCAAACTGGAGTTAAACAGAGTTACTACATGACCCAGCAATTCCATTCCTAGATATATACCCCCGACAAATGAGAACGTATGTCCATACAAAACTTGTGCATGAATGTTCACAGCAGCATTATTCAGAGAAGCCAAAGGCTGAAACAACCCAAATAAAACAACTCCGATTAATAAATCGGAGAACAAAATGATATATCCATGCAATATTAAGAATATTAAGCCACAGAAAGAAATGAAGTGCTAATATATCCTATAACATGGATGAATCTTGAAAACATTATGCTAAGTGAAAGAAGCCAGTCACAAAGGACTCATATTATATGATTCCACATATATGAAATGTCCAGAATAGACAAATCAATAACGATGGAAAGTAGATCACTGGTTGTTTAGGACTGGGGAGAGGAAGGGGGATAAGTAAGTGACAGCTAACAGGTACAGTTACTTGTTGAGGTGATGGCTGCACCTACATATGCATGTACTAAACACTAAATTGTATGTTTTTTAAATTATTTATTTTTTGGGAGAGAGAATGCATGCAAGTGGGTGGAGAGAGAAAGAATCTCCAGCAGACTCCCCACTGAGCAGGACCTGGGCTGAATCATGACGTGGGCTGAAATCAAGAGTTGGACACTTAACTGACTGAGCTACCCAAGCACAACTTGTTTGGGTTTTTTTGTTTTGTTTTGAAGTAATGTCCACACCCAATGTGGGGCCCAAACTCACTACCCCAAGATCAAGAGTTGCATGCTCTACCGACTATGCCAGGCAGATGCCCCTAAATTTTATACTTTAAATGGATGAATTGTATGGTATGTGTTTATATCTCAATACAGCTGTTATTTTCTTTTTACAGCTGTTATTTTTTAAATGATTATCACCCTTGCCCTGACTCTGATTATCACTCTCGCCCTGACTCACTTCTTCACAGGTAGGAACCTTGTTTGCTGAAGCCTGGAGAGCCTCCCACAGTGCAGAATCATGACTCCATGCTAAATTCTCTAATATCTGTTCTTCGATGCTGTTCAGGTGTTTCACCATATCCCTGGAGAGCCCCTCCTCTGAACGGATCACCACCTCAATAACCTGGTAAAGAGAAAATTGAAAAAGTAATATAGTCTCAGTCATTTCTATACTGGGCTTGCATGTATGACTAGCTTTGGTCTTATGATGACACAGAACCAATGATACCGTTGAACCATGATTCAATGGCTTATTAATGTCTTTTCATTTATAAAGGAGCTCTGAAGATCTTCAAAATACTTTCACATACATTTCTGCTTCTTATGCTTTTTGTATACATGGAAAAATGAGGCAATGATCGGTGGAAACTGGTCAACAGCTCAGTAGTAGTAGAACTCAGGTCTTGGGTTACACTTCCCATGCTATTTTGAATTTACTGCTCATTCTCAGACTATTTTTCCCAATAGCTCAAAAAAACAGAATGAGTAATGTATTTAAAATAACATACTTAAAATATTGATATTATATATTACATATTTATATTATATATTTATATATAACATGTAACTTATTTATTTAAAAATTTATTTAATGTATTTATTATGTATTAAATGTATTTAAAAAAACATATTTAAAATGCTTATATAATTCCATTTTAACAAGAGTAAATCCTAGAACAAAGTCTGTAAGTATATACACAAAAGTATTAAATGAGGGGCGCCTGGGTGGCTCAGTCGTTAAGCATCTGCCTTCGGCTCAGGTCATGATCCCAGGGTCCTGGGATGGAGCCCCACATCGGGCTCCCTGCTCAGTGGGGAGCCTGCTTCTCCTTCTCCCACTCCCTCTGCTTGTATTCCCTTTCTCGCTGTGTCTCTATCAAATGAATAAATAAAATCTTTAAAAAAAAGTATTAAGTGATTATTATTTATAATAAGGATTATAATGTATGGTTTTAATATTTATGTTTATATATACTTCCTGTTTTTCTTCAAGGAGAATGTATTATTTATGTGGTTAAAAAACAAAGGCATTTAACTTTTTTATTTTAAAGAATTTATTTATTTATTTGACAGAGAGATCACAAGTAGGCAGAAAGGCAGGCAGAGAGAGAGAGAGGAGAAGACAGGCTCCCTGCCGAGCAGAGAGACCAATGCAGGCCTCGATCTCAGGATCTGAGATCATGACCTGAGCCGAAGGCAGAGGCCCAACCCACTGAGCCACCCAGGCACCAGGCATTTAACTTTTTGAATGAAAAAAGTATGTTACAGGGGCGCCTGGGTGGCTCAGTTGCTTAAGTGGCTGCCTTCTGCTCAGATCATGATCCCAGGGTTCTGGGATCAAGCGCCGCATTGGGCTCCCTGCTCCGTGGAGAGCCTGCTTCTCCTTCTCCCTCTGCCTGCCACTCTGCCTACTTGTGCTCTCTCTCTATCTCTCTGTCAAATAAATAAATAAATCTTAAAAAAAAAAAGTATATTACAAATAAAAATGAGTTGCTATCCGATAAGGTCAAAAACACTGTCCTGAATAAAATTACCTGAACTTCCTAAAAGAAAAATGTGAAAACACGCATCAACATTGAAGTAAATATACAGAGGCAATTTTCCTTAAGTCACTAAAAAAATATTTAAACCCTACTCAGTCAGCAATTCAAATGGGTAAACTTTCCAATGATCTGCATTTTCCATAACTTTAGGCATATCTTAGGTATAAAAATTTAACTCTTCAAACTAACTTTCCTATCAATACTTTGAAAGCAGCACAGATGACAAAATATTAACTAAATCATGCCAATAAATGTAACAGTGGCACCAGTCTTAAATTAGGACACTAGGTAACATTAAATGTTATTGTAGCTCTCATCTCACCTTATAAAAATAAAATGGTCGTAAATTGAGAACTTCAATAATCCAGGGGAAAGTACGAGGTGAGCTATAGGCAAAGAGCACAATTTCCAAACAACAGGCCATCAAGGAACGATGAAATATATCCTGCTCTAAAAGAACCTTGGAGAACAGAAAAATCAGTTTAGTGTTTCTCAGCAATTTCAGCCTTTGCCATTCTATAAAGATGACTATAAAACAAGATAAAATAATATCTGTACATTATATTATACCAGATTATCAAAGATAAAAATTTGAGTTCTCAAACTGATAAGAGTTTTCTTAAAAAACATAATCTTGCTCAATGGTAGATCTTATATTTAAATGAGGCACACATAACAATCTGCTTTGAAATAATAAAACAGTCAATATTCCCATCAAGTGGAAGCATAAGTATCAGTTCCATTTTTTTTTTCTTTGGTTCCATTTGTTTAAATACCAGTTTTAGGACAACTGTTTTGTCAGCATAAAAATTTGTTAATCAAAACACTAAAATCAAAGGTACAATGTCACAGCTAAGACTTCTTAAAAGTTCAGGGAAGTCTTTTATTAAGAAGATAAAAGTCCTACTCACCACTGAGTTTAAGATTTAACATAAGCTGGGGCCTTGGTGGCTCAGTAGGTTAAGTGTCCTACTCTTGGCTTCGGCTCAGGTCATGATCTCAGAGTCCTGAGATCAAGCCCTGAGTTGGGCTCTACGCTCAGTGAGGGTGTGCTTGAGATTCTCTCTCTCCCACTGCCCCTCCTCCTTCAAACCGCAGTCCCTTCCTGCTCATGGGCACACTCTAAACATAAATAAATAAATCTTAAAAAAAAAGGGGGGGGGAGATTTAACATAAATTTTTAGTTTTAAAAAGTGTTTGTCACCATCCTTTTTCAAGTATCATGCCAAATCAGCAAAGAGAATAAGAAACAGAAACTACCTTGGATAAAACTAGAAGTTAGCTGTAACTACAAACTAGAGTACATGACAAATTACTTAGTAGAAAGTAGGATGGTCAAACAAGGGCCTCAAGAGAGACACTTAGAATTAATGAATTTGTTCCATACAACCTAGGAAAAACATAGCAACTGAGGGCATAGATAGAATGGAAAGTAGGGATTAGGCAGGGGCTAATGTGAATGGATGATTTGAAAGTCTGCTGTAGTTAGAACTCAAGTCCCCACTCAAGCCCCATTCTGAATTAGGGAGACGTGGAGCTTGAGAACACCAGGCATAGAAGAGACTGTGGTTTTATGTGAAAGTCTGCATACTGCACTGTGAGACCAAGTTTCCCTTCTTTGTTCTGCTCCACAATACCAACGTTCAGGTAAGAGATGAGCATGATACTTCTCTACAGAAACAGAAATACTTCAGAAGAACATTAAGGACACCAACAGTTGGGCGTCTGGGTGGCTTAGCCAGTTAAGTGTCTGTCTTCAGCTCAGGTCATGATCCCAGTCTCCTGGGATTAAGCCCCACATAGGGCTCCCTGCACAGCAGGGAGTCTGCTTCTCCCTATGCCCCTCACCCTGCCCATGCTCACTCTCACTCTAAAAAATAAATAAAATCTTAAAAAAAGACACCAAGAGTTGAAGATCCCTAATACTACATGGTCACATGAAACTGCTGGACTTACATTCTCATTCTTGCATACAAAGCTTTGAAGCAAACTGCTCAGTCACCATAAGGGTTTATTAATGTTTCATTTTTAGTTTCATTTTTATTCAAATATATGTGGATATCCAAGAATAAGCCAACATATGAGGAAATCCTCCAAGTGAAAGATAAAGATTAAAACAGAAAAAGAGCACCTGGCTGGCTGAGTTGGTGGAGCATGCAACTCTTGATTCTGGGGTTGTAAGTTTGAGTTCCATGGTAGGTATAGAGATTACTTAAAAATAAAATCTCAAAGGGGTGCGTGGCTAGCTCAGTTGATAGAGCAAGTGATTCTTCATTTCAAGGTTGTGAGTTCGAGCTCTCTGGGGCATGAAGCCTACTTAAAATTTTTAAAAAATTATTAAATAGACAAATAAGTAAATAAAACAAAAAACTCAGAAGAAAGGGACAACACATTCAACATAAGACAACATCAAAGAAATCTAAATTTAACCTCATGGAAAAAGAAAGAGATCTTAGAAATGAGAATACACCTAAAATAAAAAAATTCACTAGAACTGGAGGATGTAAAGTTGAGTAACTATCCTTAGAAGTAGAATAAAGTAAAGAAATGGAAAATAAGAGAAAAGGATCCATCCACAAAGTTCCTCACCTGAGTAATAACATCTCCAGAAAGATAAACCAGTGGGCAATATATTATCTAAGAAATAATGCAATAAAATGATCCAGAACTGCAAGACATAAATTTCTGGACTAAAAGGGCACCTCTGTAGGAATGCTCAACACATGAATGAAAAGACCACAATAAGACTTTATTGTAAATTTCAGAACATAAGACATAAAAGGAAGATACTACTAAGATTCCAGAAAATAAAAACAGGTCGCATAGCAGTAGTAAAAATTAGAATGCCAATGGACTTCTAATTAGCAACACTGGAATGTAGAAGATAATGAAGTAATGCCTTCAAGATCATAAACCAAAATGACTGTCAGTCTAAAATTCTATACAGACAACCATCAATCAAGTGTGAATCTAAAGACTTTATGCGGAGTGTTTAAAGATTTATTTACTTATTTTTAGAGGTGGGGGAGTGGCAGATGGAGAGTTTAAGCAGAGAGTCTGTATTGAGCGCAGAGCCCAACATGGGGTTCAATCTCATGATCCTGAGATCACAACCTGAGCTGAAACCAAGAGCTGGATGTTTAACCAACTGCACCACCCAGGTGCTCCCTTTATGCAGACTTTTTAAAAAGGGATTTAAGGCTTCCACATTTTATTGAACTACAAAATGTCTATACTGGTGGACTGTGAAGTTGTGCATATATAATGTAATACCTAGAGCAACCACTAAACAAATCTATAGACTCTAAAAAATGTCCAAGTAAGGGCACCAGGTTGGCTCAGTCAGTAGACTGCGTGACTTTTTTTTTTAAGATTTTATTTATTTATTTGACAGAGAGTGAGAGAGAGCATGAGAGGGGAGAGGGTCAGAGGGAGAAGCAGACTCCCCGCTAAGCTGGGAGCCCGATGTGGGACTCAATCTTGGGACTCCAAGATCATGATCTGAGCCAAAGGCAGCTACTCAACCAATTTAATCACCCAGGTGCCCCCATGTGATTCTTGATCTCAGGGGCATAAGTTCAATAACCATGTTGGGCACAGAGCTTACTAAATAATGTTCAAGTAATCAACAGGAAAGTGGAGGGGGGGAGTGAAAAGAACAATCAGAAAACAAGAAATAAAATGGCAGACTTATACCCTAATATATAATAATTAAATTTAAGTTGTCTAAATTTAACGATTTAAAGAAACTAGGAGAGTAGATTAAAAAACGTGACTCAGTTGTATACTGCCTACAAGAAACTCACCTCAAAGGTAATGATACATGTAGGTTGAAAATAAAAGTATGGAAAAAGACCATGCAAACATTAATCAAAAGAAAGCAGGAGTGGCTATATGTAAAAAAAAATGATAGACTTTGTAACAGATGTGCCTGGGTGGTTCAGTTGTTAAGCGTCTGCCTTTGGCTCAAGTCCTGATCCCAGGGTTCTGAGAGTGAGCCCTGTATGGGGCTCCCTGCTGGGTGGAGAGCCTGCTTCTCCCTCTCCCACTCCCTCTGCTTGTGTTCCCTCTCTCACTGTGTCGCTCTCTGTCAAATAAATAAAATCTTAAAAACAAAAACAACAACAGAGTTATCAGCTTCAGAAAGGACATTACCTCACGATAAAAGGATCAATTACCAAGAAGAGAGCCATCTTTAATGTGTATGTATCAAACAGCAGAGCTTCAAAATACATGAATTTAAAAAAATCTAATAGAACTGAAAGGAGAGGGGGGCCTAGTTGACTTTGTCAGTAAAGCATGCAAATCTTGATCATGGGGTTGTGAGTTTGAGCCTACACTGGGTGGAACTATTACTTGAAATCTTAAGAAAAAAGAACTGAAAGGAGAAATAGATAAATCTACAATAACATTTGGATACTTCAATATTGTTCTCTCAACACTTGATAAAACTAGACAGAAAATCAGTAAGAATACAGAGGTCAACACCACCATCAATCAACACAATAGAACTGACATTTAGAGAACACTCCACCCAACAACAGCAGAATACACATTGGGGGGTCATAAGATAAACCTCAACAAATGTAAAAGACTGAAACTCACAGGAAATGTGAGTGGAATAAATGTGACTACAAAAGGTAGCATGAAGGAGATCATCGTGATAACAGAACAACTCAGAATCTTGATTTTGGGGGCAGTTGAATTAACCTACAAGGACGCAATGATAAACAGGAAGGCAGATATTATTTCAATGTTCATTTCCTGGTTTTGATATTACAGCATGTAAAATGCAGCCACTGTGGGCTCCTGATCTTTGCACTACTTTTGTAATTTCCTGTAATTCTATAGTTATTTCAAAATAAAAAGTTGAAAATTTACTTCTTTTTCAGAGTTACGGAAGCATATGCTTTGTCAAATATTAGGATGAGGGGCCTGAGTGCTCAGTTGTTAAGCATTTGCCTTCAGCTCAGGTCATGATCCTAGGGTCTAGGATCGAGCCCCACATAGGGCTCTCTGGCTCATGGGAAGCCTGCATACCCTCTCCCACTCCCCCTGCTTGTGTTCCTGTTCTCACTGTCTGTCAAATAAATAAATAAAATCTTTCTAAAAAACCAAAACACAGGGCACCTGGGTGGCTCAGTGGGTTAAAGCCTCTGCATTCGGCTCAGGTCATGATCCTGGGGTCCTGGGATAGAGCCCTACATCAGGCTCTCTGCTCAGCAGGGAGCCTGCTTCCCCCCCCACCTCTGCCTGCCTCTCTGCCTGCTTGTGATCTCTCCCTGTCAAATAAATAAATAAAAAATCTTAAAACAAAAACAAAAACAAGCCAAAACATATATATTAGGATAAAATCATAAAAGAGAAAGCCATGGAATCCAGGAAAAAGGATATTAACTCAGAAGAGAGATGAAAATTTCCAGAAAGAAAACAAAGAGAAATTTTATTATATTAGTTGTGAAGCACCCCTTGATATCAGCCTGTTCCTATTGGAATGCAAAGTCAGAGGACTCCAACAGTGACGAAGAGGAGGAGGAAAGTGAAAGATCATATAAGAGCTTTGAGTTTTTATAAACTGTATGTATGTATGTATGTACACACACACACACACACATATATATATATGCATGTATTTGCTTATTTATAGTAAGCTCTATACCCAGCAGGCTTGAACTCATGACCCCAAGATCAAGAGTCACATACTCTACCAACTGAGCCAGCTAGGCACTCCAACAGCTTTGACTATTTATTTATAAAGATTTTATTTAATTTATTTATTTTTAAAATTTATTTATTTGTCAGAGAGAGGGAGAGAGAGCGAGCAAGCACAGGCAGACAGAGTAGCAGGCAGAGGCAGAGGGAGAAGCAGGCTCCCCGCTGAGCAAGGAGCCCGATGTGGGACTCAATCCCAAGATGCTGGGATCATGACCTGAGCGGAAGGCAGCCGCCCAACCAACTGGGCCACCTAGGTGTCTCTAAAGATTTTATTTTTTAATGTGGGGCTCAAACTCATAACCCTAAGATCAAGAGTCACATGCTCTACCAACCAAGCCAGGCAGGTGCCCCAGCATTCACTTTTTAAAAAAATTCCTTTATATAGCTATTGGAGAGAGTGGCCAGAGTTATCAAATGTTCCAAGAAAACAAAGCAATTTTTTAATTTTTTTAGAGAGAGTGAAAGAGTGCAAGCAGGGAGGGGTGAAAGGAAGAAAGAGAATCCCAAGCAGGCTTCATGCTCAGCACGGAGCCTGATGCAGGTCTTGATCTCACAACCCTGAGATCATGACATGAACTAAAATCAAAAGTCTGACACTTAACTGACTGAGCCACAAAGGCACCCCACAGAGCATTTTAACAAGCATTTTATTCCTCCAAAATCCCTGGGAGGTATGAGCAAATATCTTAATTATCAGTTGGGTTAACAGTTGGGGGGGGGGGAGCACATCTCATTATTAGCTAGCTGGGATTGAAGGACAAAAAAAGGACCTGAAGGGAAATGATACTGATGGTATACCAGAGGTGGCTAGCTATGGATGTGCAAAAGACAACTAAGGCCAACTAGCAAATCATACTAAGTTTGCTATTAACTGCTGATTCCCAAGACACACTATGCAGCCTCTCAACACACTGCTTTCAGGCTTGGGAATTTTCAGACACTGCCAGTGGCTAGAAGAGTAGATTTACTTACTGACATGTCCATTCCATGAAGTCTTCGTGTTTCCTGAACCATTACAGTCTCTAATATTTTATAATACAAAATTTCTGCAAGCTTTAGTCTGTTTACAGCAAAGTCTACGGAGGGGAATAAAAGGGAAAATACGTGTTAATGAAATGTAGCTGTTAAGGACCAAAGAACAAAACTTATATAAACTTAAATCTCATACATTAAGAATAGCTGGGAAGGAAAATAATTTAATTTCTATCTTTTTATCAGGCCAGTCTACTTTTTTTTTTAAAAAGATTTTATTTATTTATTTGACAGAGCTCACAGGTAGGCAGAGAGGCAGCCAGAGAGAGAAGAAGGGAAGCAGGCTCCCTGCCGAGCAGAGCGCCTGATGTGGGGCTTGATCCCAGGACTCTGGGATCATGACCTGAGCCAAAGGCAGAGGCTTTAACCCACTGAGCCACCCAGGCGCCCCCAGTCTGTCTACTTTTAATGCTTTAGTTTTGTCTTCTTACCTATGTGCGATCCTGGCTGTTCATCTGTTGATTGAGTATAGTGTTGGCAGAAAGTCTCTCCTATTCCTTTCACTATTTTCATAATGTTTTCCATAGGATTACGCATACAAGATCTATGAAATACAAGAGGAAACTAATTACCAGGAGAAAAACGCCAGACTACCAACATTTATTCCAATTCTGGTCCCAGCTGTAAGCCTCGATATATAAACAGTGTATTTCAATTAAATTGAAAACTTTTAAACAAAATCATTTGGCATAATGTTTTGGAATTTCAACATTAGCAGAGTCAGTATTATCTCTTTTATGTTTCTATTTATACAACATTTTAGAAAAGGCAAACTACAGGAATAGAAAATATATCAGTTGTTGCCAAAGGCTGGAGCGGACATAGGGGTTGACTAAAAGGGGCATAAATTTTGGGGGTTAATGGAATTATTTTAAGTCCTGATTGTGGTTATATAACTGCATGCATTTGTCAAATCTCATATAATTATACAGTTAAAAGGACGACTCCCATTGATATAAATTATAATTTAATAAACCCTCTATTTTTCTTCTTTTTTTTTTTTAAGATTTTATTTATTTATTTGACAGACAGAGATCACAAGTAGGCAGAGAGGCAGGCAGAATGTGGGGGGGGGGGAGCAGGTTCCCCACTGAGCAGAGAGCCCAACACGCGGCTCGATCCCAGGACCCTGAGATCATGACCTGAGCCACAGGCAGAGGCTCAACCCACTGAGCCACAGGTGCCCCAAACCCTCTATTTTTCTTAAAATAGAGGGGTGCCTGGCTGGTTCAGTTGGTTAAGTGTCTGACTCTTGATCTCAGGGTTATGAGTTCAAGCCCTCAAATGGACTCCAAGTTCTGCATGGAGCCTACTTAAAAAAAAAGATGATGTGGCAGTATTCATGTATATATAAAATAGTTACAGTTGACCCTTGAACAAAATGGGTTTGAACTGTGCAAGTCCATTTATAAGTGGTTTTTTTCAATAAATACAGTGCAGTATTATAAATGTATTTTCTCTTCTTAATGATTTTTTTAAAAAGATTTTATTTATTTGACAGAGAGAGACACAGCGAGAGAGGGAACACAAGCAGTGGGAGAGGGAGAAGGAGGGTCCCTGCTGAACAGGGAGCCCAATGTGGGGCTCGATCCCAGGACCCTGGGATCATGACCTGAGCTGAAGGCAGACACTTAACAACTGAGCCACCCAGGCGCCCTCCTTTATGATTCCTTAATAACATTTCCTTTCACTAGCTTAATTTACTCTAAGTAGTATTTAATAAATGTAATGTACAAAACGTGTCTATCAACTGTTCATGTTATTGTAAGTCTTCTTCTGATCAATAGTAGGACATTAATAGTTAAGTTTATGAGGAGTCAAAAGTTATATACGGGGTGCCTGGCTGGCTCTGTCAGTAGAGCATGGGACTCCTGATTTTGGGGTTGTAATTTTGAGCCCCATATTAGGTGCTGAGATTAGTTAAAATCTTTTTTTTTTTTTTTTTAAGATGTATTTATTTTAGAGAGAGAAGTCATGAGTTCCAGCCCCACATTGGGTGGAGAGATTACTTTAAAAAAAAAAAAGGCAAGTTTATATACAGATTTTCAACTGTGTGGGGGGTTAGTGACCTTAACTCCCATGCTGTTCAAGGGTCAACTGTATATATTTATAGTGCTAGAACAATAAACTGCATGTAATTCTTATCAAACCCTACAGAATAACAAATTACAAAATATAGCACTAAAAAGGAAGTCACTTGGCATTACCTTTATATAACTGTTACCTTTCTGTCATTCATTCAAACACAGAATCTTAATTAAGGAACGGCAAATAAATTCAAGACCAAGAGAAAGAGAGTGATCTTCCCAGGGACAGATAATTAGTGCAGGGTTCAAGGACTCCCAACTCCATGTTCAAACAGACCAGAATCATGTATAGACAGAGGTAGGGAGCACATATGGCAAAAATATGTTCTTAGCAACTTCTAATGCAAGCTGTGCCTCTTGAGTTATGTTTCTTCTATTAGGTTTTTTTTTGAATTATGTATTAAAAAAACATATAACAACAACAACAAACCACACAACAAATTGACCTTAATTTTTAAGAGTACATTATAGTATTTTCCACTACATGCATACTGTTGTACAACAGATCTCTAAAGCTTTTTCATCTTTTAGGACCTCATCTCTATATCCATTGAACAACAACTTATTTCCCTTCCTTTCAACCCTGGCAACCATTCTAATTTGTTTCTATCAGGCTGGTTACTTTTTTTTTCCTTTGCTGTACTTAAGTATTTAAGTTTGATGTAGTCCCATTTGTCTATTTTTACTTTTGTTACCTTTACTTTTCATGTCCTATCCAAGAAATCATTGCCCATTTCAATGTCATAAAGCTTTTCTTCTATGACTTCTTCTAGTTGTAGAGTTTCAGGTCTTGTGTTTAGGTTTTCAAGCTTTTCTGAGTTAACTTTTGGATATGGTGTGAGATAAGAGTTCATCTTCATTCTTTTATATAGACATCCACTTTCCCCAGCACCATTAGTTGAAGAGATTATCCTTTCCCTATAGTGTAGTTTTGGCACCCTAGTCAAAGATCATTTCACCAAATACATAAAGATTTATTTTGGCATTCTCTAGTCTGTTCTATTGGTCTACATGTCTGTCTTTTTTTTTTTTTTTAAGATTTTATTTATTTATTTGACACAGAGAGAGAGATAGCGAGAGAGAAGGAATACAAGCAGGGGTAGTGGGAGAGGGAGAAGCAGGCTTCCAGCTGAGCAGGGAGCCCGATGCAGGGCTTGATCCCAGGACCCTGGGTTCATGACCTGAAGACAGACACTTAATGACTGAGTCACTCAGGTACCCCTTTCCCTCTGCCCCTCTCTCTGGCTCGTGCTCTTTCTTCCAAATAAATAAATAAAGTCTTTTAAAAATTTATTTAGAAAAATATTATACTTACTCAAAAATATTTATAAGTTGTTCACTTGGTGCATTTTTCAGTCCAGCCACAATACTCTGTAACCGGCTCACACTTTGAGTGGCTGAAGCAACAGGAGTAATGACTGCTTCTTTTTCTCGTAAATATCGCCGTCCTGTCAGTGGGGTAGAAGGTGCAAATGATGTTTTCTGTCAAAAAAGAAAAATCCGTGAAATTAAAAAGTTACCTTGCCTTCATTATGTGTTTAATTCAGTATATATACTATCCTCTCTATTCGTATTTAGTAGGACTTTTTTCCTCCCTCCTCTGGTTAACTACCAAAGTTTTACCAATACTAGGCTAATAACATCCTTACATTTAAGTAACACTTTTTCAAAGTACCTACTACCTATAATCTCGTTTTATCATAATATTAATTTGCAATATATACATTTTCACCTTACATATGAAACAGGCAGAAAAGGTTAAAAAATTGTTTAAGCTCATAAGGTTAATGGCAGAGCTTGGACTGAGACTTAAGTTTTCTACCTTCTAGACCACTGAATTTTCCATTAGACCTCATCCTCCAACCCATTTTATTTTAATTAATTAATTAATTAATTTTTAAAAGATTTTATTTATTTGACATAGAGACACAGAGAGAGGGAACACAAGCTGGGGGAGTGGGAGCGGGAGAAGCATGCTTCCCTGTGAGCAGGGAGCCCTATGTGGGACTCAATCTCAGGACCCTGGGATCATAACCTGAGCCAAAGGCAGATGCTTAAGGACTGAGCCATCTGGGCGCCCCCCATCCCATCTTACATATAAAAACGGAATTAAGCCTTTACTATTAACAATCAAGTCCAGCATTCTATGACTGAAGTTCAGGGAAAGCACAGAATAAATTTTAATGTAAAAGAACAGTGGCTAAGGTGATGCAAAGAAAGAATGGTAAGAAAGCATAAATCCTTTTAAGAAAAGATTTTATTTATTTGAGAGCAAGTGAACTTGTGTGCAGCAGTGGGGGGCGGGCAGAAGGAGAGGGAGAGAGAAAGCAGACCACCTGTTGAGCAGTGAGCTCAATATGAGGCTTGATCCCAGGACCCCTGAGATCATGACCTGAGTTGAAGTCAGATGCTTAGCTGACTGAGCCACCCAGGCACTCCACATAAATCCTTTTTTATGTCAAAAAGACACATACCCTACTGAAAAGCCCAGATATTCTGGGAAAATATATTAAGAATATGAAAAACATCAAGAAATGAGGTAAAAATACTAAAATGCCATAGTTTAAAAAATTACCTTTTAAGGCTTTCATGGGAAATATAAATTAGTAGAAGAAACTCAAGATTTAACTTGAAAGATGCTTCTGTTGTTAGTAGAATCACACATAGAGAGAAAAAGATCATTCAAGACTGAGGCCAGGCTAAGTTATATTACTTTTTCAAAGTGTTGTTGAAGATTACAGTCCACATTAGCTTGTGCTGTCAGTTTCCCTAATGGGGTGTCACCAGTGAACTTTCGAGGAGTTCCAATTTCTTCTTCTGCATCTGCTCCCAAAAAGATCCTCTCATCGAAATCACCCACAGTTAAAACATATTCTTCATACTCCTTGTTCACGGCTTTGCTGAAAAGAGAATTATTTATTTATTAAAAAAAGATTTTGTTTTATTTTTATTTTTCAAATTTTTATTTAAATTCTAGTTAAACACACAGCGCTATGTTGGTTTCAGGAGAATTCAGTGATTCATCACTTTATATACAACACCCAGGGCTCATCATATCCAGTGCCCTTCTTTCTTTCTTTATTTGACAGAGAGAGAGAGAGAGAGAGAGAGATCACAAGTAGGCAGAGAGGCAGGTAGGGGGGGAGAAGCAGGCTCCCTGTTGAGCAGAGAGCCGATGTGGGGCTCGATCCCAGGACCCTGAGATCATGACCTGAGCTGAAGGCAGAGGCTTAACCCACTGAGCCACCCAGGCGCCCCTCCAGTGCCCTTCTTTTTTTTATTTTTATTTTTTTTTTATTTTTTATTTTTTTTATTTTTAAAAGATTTTATTTATTTATTTGACAGAGAGAGATCACAAGTAGGCAGAGAGGCAGGCAGAGAGAGAGAGAGAGGAGGAAGCAGGCTCCCCACCTAGCAGAGAGCCCGATGCGGGACTCGATCCCAGGATCCTGAGATCATGACCTGAGCTGAAGGCAGAGGCTTAACCCGGGGAGCCACCCAGGCGTCCCCAGTGCCCTTCTTAATACCCATCACCCATCTAGGCCATCTCCCACCCACCTCCCTGCATCGCCTCTCAGTTTGTTCTTTAAGCATCTCTTATGATTTCCCTTTCCCCCGCTCCATATGTTCATCTGTTTTGTTTCTTAAATTATACATGTGAGTGAAATCACAGGGTATTTGTCCTTCTCTACCTGACTTGTTTCACTTAGGATAATACACATTAGCTCCATCCATGTCATTGCAAAAGGCAAGATTTCATTCTTTTTGATGGCTGAGTAATATTCCATTGTCTTCTTTATCCATTCATCAGTCAATGGACATTTGGGCTCTCTACATAGTTTGGCTATTATTGTTCATGCTGCTATGAACATCAGGGTGCATGTACCCCTTCAGTTCTGCATTTTTGTATGCTTTGGGTAATTATCTAGTAGTGTAACTGCAGGATTGCAGGGTAGTTCTATTCTTAACTTTTTGAGGAAACTCTATACTGTTTTCTAGAGTGGCTTCACTAGTTTGAATTCCCACCAATAGTGCAAGAGGGTTCCCCTTTCTCTGCATCCTCAACACTTGTTGTTTCCTTTGTTAGTAATTTTAGCCATTCTGACAGGTGTGAGGTGGTATCTCATCATGGTTTTGATTTGTATTTCCCTAATGATGAGTGATGTTGAGCATCTCTTAATGTGTCTATTAGCCATCTGGATGTCTTCTTTGGAAAAGTGTCTATTCATATCTTCTGCTCATTTCTTAACTGGATTACTTGCTTTTTTGCTGTTGAGTTTGATAAGTTCTTTATAGATTTTGGATACTAACCCTTGTCAGATATATAATTTGCAAGTATCTTCTCCCATCCTGTAAGCTGCCTTACAGTTTTGTTGATTGTTTCCTTTGCTGTGCAGAAGCCTTTTATCTTGATGAAGTCCCAACAGTTCATTTTTGCTTTTGTTTCCCTTGCCTCTGGTGATGTGTTTGGTAAGAAGTTGCTACAGCTGATGTGAAAGAGGTTGCTGCCAATGTTCTCCTCTAGGATTTTGATGGTTTTTCTACCTCACATTTAGATCTTTTATCCATTTTGAATTTGTTTTTGTGTATAATGCAAGGAAGCTCTCCAGTTTGATTCTTCTGCATGTTGCTGTCCAATTTTCCCAGCACCATTTATTGAAGAGACTGCCTTTATTCCACTGGATATTCTTTCCTGTTTTGTCAGAGATTACTTGACCATATAGTTGTGGGTCTAAAGATTTTATTTTTAAGTAATTTCTACACCCAACTTGAACTCACAAGCCCAAGATCAAGAGTTGCATGCTCTTCTGACTAAGTCAGATACCCTGAGAATTATGTTAAGCTGCTAGAATAAAACTAAGTTACACAGTGGATTTTTAAAAATATTTATTTAAATATTTTTAAATATTTAAATATTAAATTTTATGAGCCTGGGTGGCTCAGTCATTAAGCATCTGCTTTTGGCTTAGGTCATGATCCCACGGTCCTGGGATCAAGTCCTGCATTGGGCTCCCCAGTCAGCAGGAAGCCTGCTTCTCCCTCTCCAACTCCCCCTGCTTGTGTTCCCTCTCTCTGTCTGTCAAATAAATAAATAAATAAAATCTTTAAAATATATATATATTTAAGTAACCTCTACATCCAACATGGGGTTCAAATCCATAACCCCAAGATTGAGAGTCCCACACTCTACTAACTGAGTCAGCCAGGTACCTCCACAATGGATTTATTTTGACTTGAAGATAAATTTAGACTCCAAGGCCTGGAAAAGCTAATAACTTTCCAGTTTTTAACTCTACCCACCTAACAACAGCAGACATTCCTATCTGATTATGGACATGCTTCACGTTCACATATACAACAGTAATAAATTACTTTGAAAGATGAGCAAAAAGAGAATATAAACTTAATCTGAAAACTAGCTGAACCTAATTAAGATGTGATCACTAAGGGAACAATAATGGCTTTGTAATATAGGTATATTCTGAATTTGCCAATATTTGATTAGTAAAGGAACATACACTCAAATACAGAAATCACTGGGTCTCTTTATGAGTTTCTCTGGAAGGAACTCTTTTAAGTGCCAAAGATTTCTTTTCTTTTTTTCAAGTGTCAAAGATTTCTTAAAATATGTCTACTTAGAGACAAGGATTAGTAACAATCTCAGTCAATGCCACTAATGCAGAAGGAACCTAAGTTTGGAGTAGTTACCTTAATATAATGTTCCACTTAAAAAACTGCAATAAATCATCATCGACAGCCTATAATATGGCAGATACCATTAATGCTAGATACTTACCTATTATCGGTAAAACTCGAAAGGTCCAGGAGGCATTCTCCTTTTAAAATCTGGGAAGAAAAAGTCATTTTTTGACATGTAATTAAGCATAATAACATAGATACAAAAACATGACATTTATCTAAATTTTCACATTGGCAGTTGTTATAAAAATATACACACAAAACAGAATTACTCAGTATTTCCTTTAAACCAGTAAAACCTATTTAGCACACAAACAAAATATTTTAAAAATGTAAAGTCAACTTTTAAAAATACTTTTAAGTTAGCTGTGGCAATGGTTTCTAAATTCTAGTGACGTAAGAATTACTTAGAGATATGTTTTTTTTTTTTTCCTAAAGACATATTTATTTGAGAGAAAAAAGAGAGAGAAAGTACATGAACAGTGGGGAGGGGCAAAGGGAGACAGAGAATCTCAAGCAGGCTCAGCATGGAGCCCAACTCAGGGTTTGGATCTCATGAGCCTGAGATCATGACCTGAGCTGAAACCAAGCTGGATGCTCAACTAACCGAGCCACTCAGGCAGTCACTTAGGGGAATTTTAAAAAAAATGCAGATTAATGGACCACAAATCCTGAGCTGAGGCAGCATTTTATACAAATTCCCCCAAGTGATTCTGACAAAAGCAGTCCAATTTTAAGCATTGGTCTAAGGAGAAGGGAAACTAACATTTACTAAATGATAATATGTGTCAGGCAAGGAAAGATTCAAAGGGAATATAGGTACTATTGCTAGTGAGAGAAGAAAACTACACTGTTTATATAATATTTTCTTTTCTTTCTTTCTTTTTTTAGGCTCCAACATGGGGCTTGAACTCACAACTCTGAGATCAAGACTTGGATGCTCCACCAATTGAGCTACCCAAGTGCCCCTGTTTATAATATTATCTATGCACCCACACTGTTCTTAGATTATTACATATAAGGGTTGTAAACTCAAATGCCTTCAGCAGTCAGGGTTCAAGATACATAAATTTAAGAGGACAGAAAGCATACTTCCCATCTTAAAAAGAGGTGGGTATCACTTAGCTTAACAATAGTTATCCATGTAGAAATTCATGTAGAAATTCTAACCTTGTATTGCCACAGTCCCTGATTTTTGAAAGAGATTTTCTTTCCTTTTTTTTTCTTTCCCAACATGGGGCTTAAACTCATGACCCTGATATCAAGACCTGAGCTGAGATCAAGTCAGACACTTAACTGAGCCAACCAGGTGCCCCTTGAAAGAGATTTTCATATTAAAAGTCTTTATATATAAATTAGAATTGAATGAAATAAAAATAAAGAACACTCTACATAGGCAAAACAAAACATGTGCAGCCCATGAGTAGGAGGACAAACTATCCAAACTAGGACTCTTTTGGAGTGAAAGGAGGTGCTATAATAATTATGCTAAGACAACAACCAAAACCTAGATAATCCAGGCAAACCAAAATTTATGCTCATTATACCCCAGGGCCACTAATGTGGTGCTTCTGCAGAGCACAGAAGACAATTCTTGAGTTCCCTTCAAAGTTTACTTTGCTGGACATGTTTAACTTGCAGGTAAGGAGCCATGATACACATACGCACATACATACACACAGGAAGAAAGATAAAGCTAGATACAAAAGTTTGTATAACAGAAGAACCACCCAGTTAGAGAAGACTTTATGACTGAAGAAAAATCTTATATTATCTACAAAGAGTGGAAGGAACCACGGTGATGACCCAATCCACCCCCCCTTTTTTTTTAACAAAGAGAAATCTCAAGTACTAGCTGGATTAAATGGCTCAATGTTGGGAAAATAAGAAATTGAGAACAAGAGGAATAAGCCATTTCATAAACACAGAAATAGCTAAGTAAATTGCTGAGAAGAAAAAACCCCATAATGCATGCAGGTAGCCTGTAAGTGGCTATAAAACTATAACAGATTTTCTGCTCTATTTATATAGAATTGAAGCTATAGTTGTTATTTTTTTCTTAAAGATTTTTATTTATTTATTTGACAGAGATCAGAAGAAGGCAGAGAGAGAGGAGGAAGCAAGCTCCCTGCTGAGCAGAGAGCCCGATGTGGGTCTCGATCCCAGGACCCTGGGATCATGACCTGAGCTGAAGGCAGAGGCTTAAACCCACTGAGCCACCCAGGCGGCCCGAAGCTATAGTTGTTATATATCACCCCATCTTTAATAAATAGTCAGCAGTTATTCAAATTGTGGCAGTAAATTAATTTACCCTGACCTTCTGCTTTTCATAATTCTTTATTAGGCTCACTCCAATGTTCGGTTCTTTATAATTCTTTTATTAAAACCTCTTACAGCTTTGCGCAGTGGCAGTATCGTAGCCAATGAGGTTTATCCGAGGCACGATTATTGCTAATTGAAAACTTTTCCCAATACCCCTCCATGACGACTTGAAATATAGTCGGCATTGGCAATAAAAAAAACAAAAAACAAAAAACAAAAACAAACAAAAAAAAAACCTCTTACAGGGGTGCCTGGGTGGCTCAGTTGGTTAAGCCACTGCCTTCAGCTCAGGTCATGATCCCAGGGTCGTGGAATCGAGTTCCGCATCAGGCTCCTTGCTCAGTGGGGAGCCTGTTTCTCTCTCTGCCTCTGCCTGCCTCTCTGCCTACATGTGCGCTTTCTCTCTCTCTGATAAATAAATAAATAAAATCTTAAAAAAACAAAACAAAACAAAACAAAACCTCTTACAGCCATCTCTGCCAGTGCATTTACTTGACAGTATATATAGTTGGTCACAGTCTTTAACAGCTCAGTTTTGCACATCACGAAAGATCATAGGGTGATCCTGCATTACAGCATTTTAAATAATGGCAGAGACTGAAACCTGGAAATCTTGACCCTGAGTCCTATAATGCTGAGAACTTGCTAAAAACATTATTTTTTCCTTAGAGGTTTTTGCTGCTGACCTTTAAAAATCTTAGCCATTTACTTATAAGTGCAGTACCTTTCTGTCAAAGAGTTTTGAAATATATGGCTTAAAGTAGTGCTCCTTTATTCCTTTTGCTTCTACTAGAAGTCCGTCATGCAGTTCACACAGTACAGCAATGATGCAGGGAGGCTCTTCAGAAGCCCGAAAGTCAGCAGTATGGAAATCAGATGGTAAACCTAGTTTGACAGGATATGAAAAGCAAAAGGAAATGGTTAGAAGAATATGGTCAACATTTAAAACTTTTTCTAAATACTGATGACTAGTTTTCAAAAGTAAATAAGGTCTTACCTTTAAATGATGGATTCAGCAAGTCATGTCTATTTGAGCATATAATGGCATTGGCAAAAATCAGATCCAAGCAACACAGAAGTAAATGGTAAGAATTTACTAAGTCATCTCCAATCATACGAAAATTACCTTTATAAGAAAAAAAAAAACACAAAGACCAGAAACTTCTTATGTCAAATAACACCAAGTTCCCACAACAGAAATGTAAAACTATTGAAAGTATCACCTTACCCTTAGTATAAACAAAGAGTGTCCAACAGAAATTAAAGAGATCCTTAACACTGCAAGGAATCCTCCTAGAAAGGAAAAAATGTACTTTTTAACTAACTTGCTAAATATCACTCCACATGGTCATTTAAATTGAAGCAGCAAATATAAATAACAAATAGTAAAGTCAAATTACATGTAAAATTCCATTCACAAAGGACAACCTATGGTTCATTAAGTGGACTTAAATAAATACTTCTAATCTGCAAAAAATAATCAGACCATAAAAAATAAGTGAAAATATTACCCTGAATTTCCAGATATGGTAATTATAGATGAATTAAAATTTTATTTTACAAAAAAATTTTTTTTTTACAAATGGATACTTCTGGTAAAAAGCACTTTCAAAAATGCAAATTTCCAAAGTTTATAGCATAATTTGTATTTTTTTTATGTCAATTATATAACAATTAAGAGTCTTACCTCTGCTTCCTGCTTCGTGGTAACTTTGGTGGCTCTTCATATGGATTTTGAAATATATCTAAAAAAATTGGCTCAAATTTTTTGAAAATGACAGTAGACACCTCAAAATTTCTTTCTAGCCTTTCTATACGTTCACGAAATTCTTGCGGCAGGTTTGACATGTCCATCCACTTCTTCATTTTACTAAAAAACTGTATTAAACTAAACAAAAAAAGCAACTTTGTTTATTTTTTAAAAAGCTCAACTTTAAAGTGAGTCCATATAAATGACAAGTTAACATTTTATTTATGCCTACAAATCTTAAGAATCTTGATTAAAGAAAAAAAAACCTTTACTTAAAAGCATAAATTTATTAAAAAAAAAAAAAAAAAGGCAACCGAAAAACCTTATTCCCAAGTGCTATGAAATTCCTCTGGCTTCCAGAATCACTATGGGAACATAGATATTAAATTAGTGGTCATTACATAAATGTCTTCTATCCATGAAGTAATGGTACCTATCTACTTCTTTCATTCCCTACAGCACCCATATAATAATTTGTATATATATTAAAGTAATGTGAACAGACTGAGTTCATGAAATTAGTTTGAAGACAAACAATCTCCCAAGCAGTGTATTGTGGAAGTTGATCACAAAGCACCAGACAGTCATAGTTTAGGAATAAAATTCAAGTGTTTGTGTTCCAATATGTGGTTCCACCATCAAATATAAATGAAGAAGGTAGTACATACCCAGAAAATTACTTAATAGATTATTAGTCCACCTTTCTGGCTTATTCAATCATGGGTACATTTTTTATGTCCTCATGTTAGTATGGTTTGAGATTGAAAATTTGTAGCATTCATTTAAGTGTCTAGTGCTATATACAGAATTTTTTTTTAAGATTTCATTTTTAAGTAATGTCTATAACCAACATGGGGCTTGAACTTACAAACCTGAGATCAAGAATCACATGCTTTACTGACTGAACCAGCCAGGTTCAGTAAAGACTGAACTAGCCCCAGAATGATACCTTTTTTTTTTTTTTTAAAGACTTTATTTATTTAACAGAGAGAGAGCACAAGTAAGCAGAGCAGCAGGCAGAAGGAGAGAGAGAAGCAGGCTCTCTGCTAAGCAGGGAGCCTGATACCGGGCTCGATCCCAGGACCCTGGAATCATGACCTGAGCCAAAGGCAGCTGCTTAACCAACTGAGCCATCCAGGCACCCCAGAATGGTACCTTTTTAAAAAAGGCGATGGGACGGGGGCGCCTGGGTGGCTCAATGGGTTAAAGCCTCTGCCTTTGGCTCGGGTCTTGGTCCCAGGGTCCTGCGATCGAGCCCCACGTCAGGCTCTCTGCTCAGCGGGGAGCTTGCTTTCTTCTCTCTCTCTGCCTGCTTCTCTGCCTACTTGTGATCTCCGTCTGTCAAATGAGTAAATAAAATCTTTAAAAAAAAAAAAAAGGTGATGAAAGACATCATCAGCTAATTATCCATAGGTATTCAAACTCCAGATATGCACTCTGAAATCTGAGTCTCTTTAAAAGATTCTTAGCAATAATAGCAACGATTTTTTTTTTCTGGATTACTAAATATTTATTTTGGGTAACAAGTTAGAGTCCCTTATAGGAGACTGTTTTGGAGGCAGGGATGCTCAGCATGTGAAATTCTTTCTTTTGTTCAAGGAATTTCCCAATTTTGAGTCTTGCTGTCTACTAGATAGATCAGCTTCACTGAAGTTAGGGTGAAGGCATAAAACCTAAGGTCTTTGATATATGTTTGGGATTTTGAAACTGGAGCTGGTAGTGCACAGAACTGAGCAAGTGATAAATTCTTTTTTTTAAAAGATTTTTATTTATTTATTTGACAGACAAAAATCACAAGTAGGCAGAGAGGCAGGCAGGGAGTGAGAGGAGGAAGCAGGCTCCCAGCTTGAGCAGAGAGCCCGATGCGGGACTCAATCCCAGGACCCTGAGATCACGACCCAAGCCAAAATCAGAGGCTTTAACCCACTGAGCCACACAGGCGCCCCACAAGTGATAAATTCTTATAGCAGGATCATCAGCAATATTCAGCTATTAGGGACAAACAAAGTGGCAATGTCCAGGAACGGGACTACCAGCCATGTAAGTCATGTCCTTGTTAGATGAATTCTTGTGATACGCTTTTTGGCTCTACCCAGTCTCATTTTATTCCTGGACATTTTCCAACTCTGTTTTCTCAAGTCATCCTAAAGACTCTGTCTAAAGACTAGTTAGCTAGTCAGTAGTTGGTATCTGTTTTTTTTTATAAACAAGATGCTTGACTAATATATACTTATATAAATCCATTGTATTTATTGCTATTCCTAGTATGGCTGTTCTAAACTGGAACAAAGCACATCAGAATGTTTGGAAACAAAAAAACTTATAGCATTATTATTACTTAACCTAGGAGATTGATTTTTTAAAGTAAAATAAGAAACAAAGTAAACCTCACAGCTTTCAAAACAATTCTGTTCATTGGAATTCTGTTCTAAAGAATACATTACTCTAGGGGCGCCTGGGTGGCTCAGTGGGTTAAGCCACTGCCTTCGGCTCAGGTCACAATCCCAAGGTCCTGGGATGGAGCCCCACGTCAGGCTCTATGCTCAGCAGGGAGCCTGCTTCCCTCTCTCTCTGCCTGCTGATCTGCCTACCTGTGATCTCTCTCTCACTCTGTCAAATAAATAAATAAAAACATTAAAAAAAAAAAGAATACATTACTCTAGGGCAGCTGGGTGGCTCATCAGTTAAATGTCTGCCTTCGGCTCAGGTCATGATCCCAGGGTCCTGGGATCAAGCCCCAAGTTGGGATCTGTGCCCAGTGGATAGCATGCTCCTCCCTCTCCTTCTGCCCACCCCTCACCACTCATGCTCTCTCGCTATCTCAAATAAATTAAATCTTTTTTTAAAAATATTTTATTTATTTGCCAGAGAGAGAGAGAGAGAGAGTACACACAAGCAGGCAGAGAGGCAGGTAAAGGCAGCGAGAGAAGCAGGCTCCCCGCCAAGCAAAAAGCCCGATGCGGAACTCGATCCCGGGACCCCGGGGTCACGACCCGAGCCAAAGGCAGCGGCCTAACCAACTGAGCCACCCAGCTGACCCTAAAATAAATTAAATCTAAAAAAAAAAAAAAAAAAAACTCCAATAAGCATATGAAAAGAAACTCCACATCACTGGCCATTCGGGAAGTATAAGATACCATTTCATGCCCACTAGAATGGCCTTAAAGAAAAGACAGATAATAACAAGTATTGGCAAGGATATGGGTAAAATGGAACCCTCAAACTCTGCTGATGGGAATGTGAACTTGTGTAGTCACTTTGGAAAACAATCTGACAGTACACCAAAAGATTAAACATAGTGTTCTCATAGCACCCAACAATTCCATTCATACATATATACTCAAGAGAAATGAAAACATATGTCTACACAAAAACTTATACACAAATGTTCATAGCAGCATTATTCATAATGGCCAAAAGGTGGAAACAACTCAAGTATCCATCAACTAATAAGCAGATAAACAAAATGTGGTATATATGCAATGGAATATTATTCAGCCATAAAAAGGAATGAAGTACTGATACATGCCAAGGGGTAGGAGGGAGAAGGAAGCTTTTGTTTATTTGTTATGAGGTTTCACTTTGGGAAGCTGAAAAAATTCTGGAAATGGATGGTGGTGATGACTGCACAACAATGTAAATGTACTTAATGCCACTGAACTGTACACTTAAAGTTGGTTAGATGGTAAATTTTTATGTATATATGTTGTTTAAAGATTCATTTTTATATATAGAGAGAGAGTAGGTAGGGGGAGGAGTAAAAGAAGAAGGAGAGAAGCAAACTTACTGCTGAGCTGGGAGCCTGACAGGGGGCTAAATCCCACAACCCAGAGACCATGACCTGAGCCAAAATCGAGAGACAGATGCCCAATGACTAGCCACCCAGGTGCCCCAATGTTATGTATATTTTACCACACATACACCCCGAAAATAAATGTAGAGTACGGATGGTAAAAATGGGGTGTATGTCCCAATAGCAGCATACTACTGAATTTTAATGGTACTCAAAACATAAAAAAGAAAATTACTTTGTAAAAATTTAGTATCATCAGTGTTCCAGTTAAAATGTATAAAAATAATTTTTCATGACATATTCATTCAGGTTCTATTATAATATGAAAATAATGAGTGAATGGATGTCATCTTGATTTAAACCCTAAGTAACTGAAAAACTTGTGGAAAATATGGAAAAATTACTTCTCAATACTTAAAACAATGAGATGCAGACAACTTCTTTACTAAATTAAAAATTCAAATTGCACAACAGACACTACTTTTTTTTTTCAAGATTATATTTATTTATTTGAGAGAGAGAGAGAGAGAACAGGAGAGGGGGAAGAGTCAGAGGGAGAAGCAGACTCCCTGCCGAGTGGGGAGCCCAACACTGGGCTGGATCCGGGGACTCCAGGACCATGACCTGAATTGAAGGCCGTCGATTAACCAACTGAGCCACCCAGGCACCCCCAAATACTACTTTTTAATATTACACTTAATAGCAAAATAAACTTTTATTTGAAACTTTTTTTAAAAGACTTTATTTATTTATTTATTTGTCAGGGAGAGAGAGAGAGAGAGAGAGAGCCTGAACAAAAAGGGAGAGTGGCAGGCTGAGCAAGCAGTGGAAGAAACAGGCTCCCTGCTGAGAAAAGACCTGGATGCAGTACTCAACCCGAGACAAAGACAGGCACTTAACCGACTGAGCCACCCAGATGTCCCAGTTGAAACTTATTTTTAAGTTGGAAGTTGTTTTGGTTTTTTCACAAACTGAAGCTGAATATAAATACAGTTCAAAACAGACATACTAATATTATGGGTAGATACATATGTAATACAGTATGGATTTGGGATACTCAGCTACCTGCTAGGCATAAAACCTTTGGGAAGTAATTTAAGCTCTAGGTGACTAGATTTCCTTATCTATAAAATGAGATTTATTTCATGGGATTAACTGTGAGGATTAAATGGATAAAGACATACAAACCCTTAGCATATATTAAATGCCTAGCTCACAGGTAAATACTCAATAAAAACCTGCTAGCATTACATGTACATCTGTAATCTGCACTTATATATATTTTACCGTATGATTAGCAATATTTGGTATTTTTCCCTATCTATAAAGATCTTAAATAATCATTTAAAATTATACTTAAAATTGAAATTTCATAAACAGCCCAAATTATTATAAATCAATGAAAATAATAACATCACTTGTAATTTTTTTTTTGTTGGAATGAACATGATGATACTCTATGCTCTTTTAGTAGTTAAGAATCTGATACCTA